>CM034531.1:94048813-94133787 GCA_020002185.1 Paraescarpia echinospica | reverse complement strand
TAACAAGGCTGTGGGAGCCTCAAAAATATCCACAAACAGTGAGGTATACTTTTTATAGCAGATAAATATATAAGTATATATATATATAAGTATATATAAGTATATACTGTAAATATATAAGTATATACTGTAAATATTGTAGTATATTTACAACCACATTGATAATTGCCAACTTTTCAAATAGAACCTGACTTTCCTCACTGCCATTTGTTGCAGGCAAAAACTGATGTCTGCATTAAAATCAAATATAAATCTAGCAATGAAAACCTCTCTATTGACCTTAATTGGATATAGTGCTTTCTTAATGACATTTATAAATATGCATCAACATTCATACCTGACAAATGCCTCTCGAGATGACAGTGTTTCTTCCCGACTGAGCATGCCCAGTATGATGGAACTGAATTTGGCAGGTAACCATGACAACTGTGATGTTGTAGTGACAAATTCGTCTGATTGGTAGCAGATGAGGTTGAAGAAGAACTGTCCTATTCGGTTCACATTCGTATCGTCCTGAGTTTCCTGTGGCGATGACTAGAACAGAGAATGTCATCATCATCATTATTACTGAAAATTTCAACTAACAATAAAGATGTATGAAATTATGAATACAAGTGAATCCTTAATACAAAATGTATTGTAATGTTCTCAAATTAAGATATTTCATGCTTATTAACTGATAATCGTAATGCCAAAATATATAAAACAGTATTCTATGCCGATAGAATAGCAATCACAAAGCATTGTGTGATATTGTGTGACGTCACTGATGCATTATACACTCAGTGAAAACCCTAAATTGTAAAAGATATATCTCTCAGATGGGCTAATAAAATATTAATTTAAAAATAACATTCAATTAAACAAAAGCTACAATTTGTGTAACTTACAACAACATCAGATGAAATAATGTCATATTCTGAAATCTTTGCAATAGCTTCATATTTTTTATCATAGTACTTTTGCCAGAGGTAAAGTTGGCCTATGCGTCAAGTAAGTCATTTTTTTTAAATCCCTACTATCGGATGTGGTTATCTAAGTCACCTGCATAATATTTACTTTTCCTGTTCACTACGGCCAGAAAGCCTGTTGCGCATTGACCATGCTGTTGTCATCTACTTTTTTCTCTTTCGAATTAATTCGCTGTTAGTGTGAGATAAGTGTTCGGTAAGCATGGAACATAAAAGTGAGGTTGTTTGTTCCCAGTGTCAGTCAGGCTGGTAATCATTGGCAGGAAGTTCACTGAATGAGTGGTCTTGAATGAGGGAATACAGCATCGAGGCCAAACATCAAAGGTGGATAAACAAGCCAACACCTGCTATATTGCCAACAGATTGTTTACAAAACAAATGTGCCTGAATTAGTTAAATTGTGAACACTCTTGTGTCTACTAAATGCCATTTAGTAGGCAGCATACCAGCATATTTATTCTTATATTAATTAAGAACATTGTGTTAAAAATATTTAACATTTTGCTGTAATCTTAAGACTTACATTGGTATACAAATATATTCTTGCTTACCCTTGCATATTCATTCACCTGTGACGGTGTTACCTATTTTATGATTGTTCAACCCTTTGATTTTAAACACTTATATCAGAGGATTTTTTTCACAACTGCAGTATTTGTATAGTAGGATTTAGTCAAAACAATAAAACATACCTCTTTTTCCTTAGTGTCCTCCGAATGCTCTTCGGTTCCACATGACCGACCTCCACGCAACAGTGAACATGCCGTCTCGCTGAATTTCACCTGAAGATGATCATCAAGGAAAATGTCTGACATGTCAAGGCATTTCTCCACCAGCTGGCGTTCTAAGTGGAGGGCGACCAATAGGAGTTCAAAGAGCAGATGGAGGTAAAATCGTAGAGGTAGTCTGAAAGGAGGATGGGGGTGTCGCTTCCGATGTTCACTGAAGAAATTGTTCAGGTTTACAGTGTAGTTTGGTATTATCGTGAACGTGGCCTTGTAGTCCGTGAAGTTCACTGGTGGTGCATCATGGGAAGGATGTAGTGTCAGTAGGGAGCCGTCATAGCTATGTAATGTTGGCACTACATTTTGGTGTGGAGGTACACTGCGTTCACATCTCCCGGAACTGCTTTCTTCTTTGTTCTTGCATATCTGAAAGAGTTTGTCAAACATAATAGCAGCATACTGGAATATTAACACCTAATGAACTCAGTAATATATATATATATCTATATATATATATACATATGTACATATGTAATAGACCTATGAAATATTGATTGAGAACTTATAGGAAGAGGGAAAAAGAAAAGAAGAACACCACAAATTCCTTAAACTGCCATCACTTGCTGCATTGTCATTGAAACAATGCAAACCACTTGAGACGTGTGAGGCCACAAACACAAAGCAAGCGGTATCTAGCTTGCAGGTGTGTGTGTGTGTGTGTGTGTGTGTGTGTGTGTGTGTGTGTGTGTGTGTGTGTGTGTGTGTGTATGTGTATTGCTCACAAAAGAACACATTGGGTAATCATTAAAAGTGAACCTAGTAAAGAGTAAAAAGAGTCAAACAGACAGACGTTTAGCATCAATGTTTGTAGATATTCTAACAAACTCACCTTTAGTATGTAATTCTTGTCTTTGTGGCAAATCCTAAGAGAGAATCTTGATGGAAACTCTTTTTCAGGATCCTGTGCATGGGGTATTGGCAAACCATCAATGACCACATAGTCTCCCCCCTGTTGCCAAGGACGACCTGGAATATCCAGTAGAAGATGCTGGTTCCATGACAACGATCTGGCTGTCAACTGTTGCGTCAACTTGGCAGTGATGTTCACCAAGCATAACTGGTCGATGGAGCGGAACACCGGCAGTGTGGCACTGTAAAGGTCACAGTACCCTCTGACGTCAGCCACTGTTTCTGCCTTCCCACACAGTGCTGTTAATTCTGGGGAAGATGCCCCTCTTGCCAGGAACTTCTTGGAAAATGCAGCACTACGCAAGGGATTGATTTTCGCCAGGAAATCATCAGATGATAACAAGTCGCCACTGGTCTGTGGGGTTGTCATGGTGTCACACCTACTGTCGAGCATCTCTTTCAGTTTGTCCAGTTCCATCGCCATGTGATGATTGTGCACTTTCACAGCGGTCATTTCTTCTTGTATGGCGCTGTATTTCTGCTCCATTTTCTCGACATGTTTACTCAACTCGATGTTCTCCTTCTGCAGCTCGGCCATCGAATTGCGGAATTTGGTCAGTCCACTTATTACCTGACGCCGGTCCTTTTCCAGTTTCTCTATCCGATCAATCTTTTGTGTGAGCTTCACTTGCAGCTGCAAAACATATTCTTCTAACTGCGTCTGTGTTCCTTCTGGTCTTTTCCTCTGGTTGTCCTCTTTTTTGCCGTCACTGTTTTCAGCCACTTTCTGATTGGCTGACTGCTGAACTTGACCCACACTCGTTGAGTGACCTTCACAAGGCACCAACTCAACATGGCTGCCATTGCACGCTGATTGCGAACCATACTGCAGTACATCTGACATTTCATATGTACTTCTGTCAGATGTCCTTAGTTCAACATCCCCGAAACACTGAAGATCTTTGATATCTGCTGCAGTTTCCACTTCTGGCTGGTGTTGTGGGAAATAGCAGAAAGATTCCTGCACAGGACGATGAATTGGTGGAGAGATGTTTGCTCGGGTCTGTTGAATTGGTTCAGAGATACTTAGAGCTCGTATGTGTGATGTTGCTGGTGACGCAGTCAAGTGTGCTGTGTTTGCAGACATACTGTACTGACAGCAGTGTGTATCACCCATCTTACACAGCAGGTGAGCGTCTGTAAATGGAAAGTGAAACAGAGTAAAAAGAAAGTTCTTATATAGCACAGTATGCAGTCCTTAGGACTTCTCAAAGTGCTTTACACTTTACTCCCTGGCAGACCTGTTCAATTGAACATCTTTATCTTTTATTGCACTACACATGAGTAAACCTCAACAGGCAGCCAGAGATGAAAGGCTCAATGTCCATTCCTCATATATTAACATTTAGTTACTATACTCTACAGCCCATTGTGTGAAATTAGCCTGGACAAGTTTTTGTAATTTGAAAGCTATTCCCTCGTATTGTTCAAATTGAAAACAAAATATTCAATCGCTACTGGCATTTATTGCTACTGGCACTTATTGCTACTGGCTCATTCCTATGCACCTGACCAATTAATTAAGTAAATATCCTACTGATAATTACCTAACAGAACAGCTAGAAACCTCCCTTTAAAGACATAAAACATGTTCATTCTTATTGTAACATCATGTTAAACTATGTGTATTTATTGACTGCTCAGATGTGCGTTCAGGTTTTTAAATAATTACACCATGACCTCTTTATTGTTTTGAACTCTCAATGTCATTGTTTCAGGGCAAATATAATGTTTTTCAGGTTTATCGTAAGCCCATCACCTGACCCCACGAACATCTCACCAAAAACAACTGTACTGAACAGCTAATTGTTATATATTCGTGGTCAGTCAATATATACCAAGAAAGTCCACCAAAAACACATTTTGGCAGTGCAGATGTTGAAATAGATTGTAATTTATATAATAGCAATGTACAATCCTAGCGAAAAGTTAAATTTGAATTCTGAGTTAAACTATCTCATCTTTATAATTTCTGTCATTATCAGTCATCTCTGTATATGTACAGATTGTACATTCAAATATGTATTTACGCCAAACTTTGCTGGCTGCTTTAGATGTTCCTACCATTCTCCCACTTTGTGAGAAGCTCGAAGACGTAGTAATGCTTGCGACTTTGTGCCTCAGCCTTTGGCGTCTTGTTCTGCGCATTTTGCAGAGTGACGCTGGCGCCACCATGTAGAAGGACATTGCAAATGCGAACGTTGCCTCTGTAAGCGGCCTTGTGGAGGGGGGTGTCTCCGTTGTTGTTCTGGATGTTCAGCCTTGCACCACTGCAGGAATAGGAGTACAGCATTCAGAACAGAGGCGCCGCTGTTTTGATACCATGCTATAAATACAACAATGATCAAGCAAGCAGTTAAATGTACAAATATATTTGGCATCAAAACTTTGTACTATGAAGATAATAATACTAAAAAGTTAGACATGAAAGGTAAGTTCTTATATAACGCAGTATCCAGTCCTCAGGACTGTTCAAAGCGCTTTACATTTTACTCCCTGGCAGACCTGATCAACCAAACACAATCTCGACTTCTCTGGGAAGCATTCAGCCATGCTGCAATTAATGCGCAAAGACTATTTGTACACAAATATCCACCACTAGTCAGGTATTCATTCATACAGCTGAGTAAACCGAATCAATGTAGAGTAACTTAACTTGCCCAAGGTTTGACACCGCCGCACAGGATTCAAACCCGGGTTCTCTCGGTCAAGAGTCCAACGTTCTTACCACTGCACTACTGCACTCTAGATAAATGTAATCTTTATATGATGAAAATGCTGTCTGTTTTCAGAATATACCAGTTAGTAGATACTAATAATAATTTATTTCTTATATAGATTCTTATATAGATTTCCATTTCTTTTGAAAAGATGCACAAACATGCATCACCATGTTATCAGATAATATAAAAGTAAACATGTCAACCATTTATAAATCAGTTTCACAACTGTCATACATAATATTATCACATAAAATATTAGTTAGAAATGAAAAAGGGGAAGTGTTTATAAATATGAAACTTCTGTTTTTTCTCTTTCCACAATAAACTCTGTTTGAATTTGCAATAAAACATACAATGTATATTGTGTATGATGTATTGCTATGTTCCTGTGGAAATAAATGTGTTGAATTAAAAAAAATAAGAGAGAATTCAAGAAAAATAATCAAATACAGTTTCATAGGAGCTTTTTGACCTACCTTCTGACAAGCAGTATTGTGCAGTTCATGTTCTCGCGGTCAGCTGCGGCATGCAGTGGGGTCGACTGCCACTTCACCCGTTGGTTGATGTCAGCCCCATTGCGAATCAGCCAATCACAGGCCGCCTCCTGTCCGCAGCAGGCCGCCCAATACAGCGGTGTTGTGAGTTCCTTTGGTTCCTGCTGGTTCACGTCTTGGCCCGCCTTCACAAGTAGTGCCATCTGCTGAAGATTGCCAACCTTCGCAAATTCGATGAGGTTGTCCAAAGCCATAATGATTCTTGATCATCAAGCTGTACCAACAATACAATAATAAACTTTTTTTCAGGAAAAAGTCCTTATATGTACACATAAAAACATGTACAAATTTAGATATACTTGGCTGAGACAAATACAAGTAAATCAAATATATAGATATATTAAAAGTACAAGAAAAATATATAAATACAGAGAGTGCATGTCCGCTGTTTCTTGTTCCTTGTTTACAATAAGATGGCTGCCACACAATGCTTACAGTGACCCTATTCTGAAAGATGTTGATCCTTCGAGTTATTGATGGATGGTGTACATGACTACGTCCTGTGTCATCAACATAGATTCTTGGTTCCATTAGCAACAATCTTCGGCCATTGTTTCATCCTGTAACAAAAATTATAATTTTGGATGCTGATTAATAAATAAGTTTGTACTACCCGGTATACTCACATGATATGGTTTAATTATTTTTGCTATTTCAACATAGACATCGCTGATTTTCAACAGAAAATAACCTTAGCAACAGCAATACTTTAGAAGTGCAAGTTTTCAAAACTTCAATATATATATATATATACTTTCTGAGGCAAGTGCTGAACAATAAATCTCCACCCTTGAAAATAAAATAAATAAAAATTTTCATCAGATGGTTTACTGTTCGCTCAAATTCCCATTTCATGCCATTTCTGACAATTAATACATTATGTGCAGCAATAAAAAACATACATTGTTAATTTAGACCTATCTTGAGAAAAAGATAATTGTGGCACATATAATATATACCCTGGTGTATATATATACCAGGGTATATATATATACCCTGGTATATATATAGAGCACACATTGTTTCAGTTTACCTGGCTATTTAAATGAGAACCTACCTGTTGACAGTAGTGGAAATTTGTGTACACAATAACACATGATTGTTAATAGTGACTGCAGAGTGGCAACAAGTCGATGGAGCTTGAAGGAACAGGTCTACCAGAGGGTGAAATGTAAAATGCTTTGAACAGTCCTAAGAACAGGATATCACACTATATAAGAACTTACTGATACCACATATATCAACTTCCTGTTTGAAACATAATTACATAGCGTTAAGATTAGTTGTAAATCTGACTTACACATGATTTTAGATTATTAGTAGAAGAAGAAGAAGAATTTGTTTTATTTGACCCAGACATTTCAAATAATACATACAATATATCCATGTCAAAAAAAATAATACAAATATATAACCTTATGATAAACATGGTATAATGTATGGTAAATAAAAAAGTAGGGTCAGGAGATTCCTCTGAGACTGTGGTAGTCGCTGTCGAGGAGCCACCTCAGTAGAACCCAAACGTAAATGTATGCAGCGAAAAGTTGCAAAAAGTATCATAATTCTGGTAAAATGTATAATATATCTGTGATATCTAAAAATAGGAGGCATAAAATATTCATAAAAATATAAAGTCAGGTATATATAATTAATGTGTTTGCAGGTGAACGGGTACCTGTGTGTGTGTGCACGCGCGCGTGTGTGTGCGTGCGCATACATAACATTACACATACAGAATATGTGCATGCATATATTCATTGTTTCTTCTTCTTCTATATGCCATGTCTGTCACAGGCGTTGGCGATCATGGCCCTCCAAACCGCACGGTCGTGTGTAGTTTGTAGCAGTTCTGTTGTGCTCCTTCCACGCCATGTTGAGAGACTATCTATTATTTTTATTCTCTGTCGTCCTCTGGATCTTTTTCCTTCTATCTTTCCTGTTGTTACTACATGTTCTAACTTTTTCTTTCTCATGACATGGCCTATAAATTGTGCTTGTTGTGTTCTAACTTTGTTGATGATGTTTTGATTTGGCTGTCCTATGGATGACTTCATTGCTTTGTTTTGCAGTCCATGGCACTTGCAGCATTCTTCTTAAGAACCACATTTCAGTGGTTTCCATGTTTTTTTTAAAACTTTTGGTTACTGTCCAGGATTCACATCCACATAGCAGTATAGACTCTATGTAGCATTGCAGTACACGTTTTCTCACTTCAATTGATATATTTTTGTTTGTTAAAATGTTTTCCATGTTGTGAAAAGCTGTTTGGCTTGAGCAATTCGTCTCTTGATCTCATCGTTGCATCGACCGTCGGATGTTATTAGTGATCCCAGATAGTTAAACGTTCGGATTTGCTTCAAAACAGTGCCAAAACGTTGTTTATCGAAGCCTAACTTTTGCAACAATGAAAATAACAAGATGGCTGGCAGAAGACTAAATACTGGCACAAAAATTGCAGCTATTCAGCACTAGAATTGAAACAGCAAAATCTAATCATTATAAATCTGAATATACAGAACAACGAACCTACCAACCTTCCCCTGCATGGCTCTCGTGTACAACTCAGCCTACAACTGTTCAACCGAATCTTACAGCTTACATAACAGTGAAGAGGAAGTAATGTTTATTGGCTAGTGGTTAGCTCTCCAGGGTACCAGTGTGAGCGTTCTCTCAAGGACTTCCTTGTCTGGCAAAACATGTTAATTCATAATTATCTGCATGCATTTAATTACACAAATGCCTAATGCATGTTCATACATGAAAATGTTTTATGAAGCGTAATTCTGCAGGTTTCTGTGTTTAGATATAAGCTATCAGAGATCAGTTGTAAATGTGAACTTCCTGTGTCACAAGTGTTGTCAATGTCATACTGTGAGTGATATTTTTGATGTAGATTTAGTTTTTCCTGAACACCAACACCACAACAATACTCAATTAACTTACTTTAAGCAGCTGTCACAACTAGTAATTCAGACTTATAATGAAATATTTTTTTATAAAAAAGTTGTTTTTAAATTTCAAATAAATATATGTAGATATCATTCTATTTTAAAATGTCAAATACATTTGAATAAATACAAGTACTCTCCAGATTAACTTTAAAAAAATACATGTTTTAATTAAGATAGACTGCCAGCCATAACAGAGTACGCAGCCCATTGTACAACATGTCAAAAATCATATGAAATTATTGCATTAAAAGGAGTGGGTTAGGGTTAGAAAAGTATGTATTTATCAATAAGATCCTAAAATGTGATGTTCATTCGGGTCCAGTGTACACAAAACAAGTTGAGCAGTGAACCTGACACCTGAACAAATGCACAAAATACAAATACCTGCTTTTGGAAAAATTAATATTTAAAATTGGCATATTTCAATACAAATACATATTTGCCCCAAAGCAGGGCTTTACTGCAATGATAAGAAATGAAGCTGTACTATACACACTGTGATATAGCCTTAAAGTTAATATTGATAAACTTACGTCTTGTTCTTCACACTCCAGTTGACAGTGATCGCTGAACATCCTGCTTAAGGGCATGCTTTCATTTGATGGCTAGGCCATTAGCTCAACCAGGAAGGTCACATGACACCCCCATGGTGACAACAATTGGTGGTTAGCTCTGAATCAACTGTGATTAGACACTATAAATAAATTACTCAGATGAGGATATCTAGGCACTATATAGAAGATCATTATTATAATCTACCTACTGTGTAATTTGAAACACAGTTAACTTCTCTGAAATGAAACTTGCAGCTCTTATAAATTCAGATTCAGACAAGATTGGATTGATGGAATTGTATAACATATATGCTTGGTGGAAATGGGTGGAATGAGACGAATAAGTAACACAGACCTCAAAGAAATAGCCCAGGTAGGACCATGTAAAAAGGTAAAGGTAAGTTCTTATATAGCGCAGTTTCCAGTCCAAATGACTGCTGAAAGCGCTTTATAAATACACTTTATTCCCTGGCAGACCTGTCCAATCAAACAGCATCTTGACTTCTCTTTAACGCATTCAGCCACACTGCAATTAATGTGCGAAGACTATTTGTACACAAATATCCACCACAGTCTATAGCCAGGTACTCATTCATACAGGTGAGTGAAGTTCAGTGAACGAACTTGACCAAAGTTCGAAGCAGTTGCAACAGGATTCAAACCAGGGTTCTCTCGATTGAGAGTCTGGTGGTCTAAGCACTGTGCCACAGCACTCCACAATGTATTGAACTCAGATCATGCAAAACCCAGCCGCATTGGTTTAAGGCAAACAATAACTTACTGCAGCTGAGAAGGATGTAGAGAAAATTGGAGACATAGTGGAGGTGAGATTTTTTGCATCAAAACGATTGATCTATAATAATCCTTGGAGTTTTCTGGAAAAAAAACTGTCATTTCACACCACAATGTATCGTTTTCACATATTTGAGTCTAGAAATCAGCAGATGTGATTCTGCTAAATGGCACATTTGGAAACTGCTAATACAGGGGATGAGTCTGCCTCAGCCATGTTGATTTTACAAAGTAGTGATTCTATTATCCAAAATATTGTTATGCAGAGTCCAAGGTAAATGGTGGTGTAAACTGAACAAAAGCACACATAGTTCTAACAGGCATTTCTTATATGCTCCATCTTATGGTAACAGAAACCTTGATTTCAATCTAAATACCCAGTTGAGGACACAGAAGAGAAAACATAATATGGAACAAACACTTCCCTGTTTGCATTCACTTTCCTTCTAATTAGGGTAGGTCATAAATACATCAGCATTACAAAAGATGAGATAATACAACAATACATATACATATATATATGTATACGGTTATCTTTTCTACAACTGTCAATCAGATGAAATGTGTGGTTGACTTAAACACAATGGAGCTGTAGATAGATGGTATTCATGACAACGACCATGCATTGTGTGGCGATATAAACTCACCGGACATCCTCACTTGTGGCTAGGAATAAGGAAGTTATAAGGGCGTGAACAAGGGACAAGGGACAGAGTTGTGGTCTTCGTGACTCCATCACATGTAATGCAGAAAGTGGCATATGAAAATAACTGACCATGTGAGTAGAATAGACGTGGTATATGTTATTGGAGGGTACACTGTGTGTGTGGTGTGCGTGTGACTGTGTGTGTGGTGTGTGTGTGTGACTGTGTGTGTGTGTGACTGTGTGTGTGGTGTGTGTGTGTGTCTGTGCATGCGTGAGAAAGAGAGAGAGTGTGTGTGTATACAGGTGTGCATGTGTGTGTGTGATTGTGTAAGCACGCATGCATGCCTGTGTTGTGCACCTTCGTGGGACACAGACTTGTGCACACAAACTTATGACACATAACAATATACAACTACTTATTTAATTTTAAGAGTTATCTTATGAAAATATATTATACTGATGGCGAAGAAGTTTACATTTATTCCATAGGCATCTAAATAAATAATACATCAAATGACTGACAGAAGAGTGACTGTGTTAACACCTACCATGCCTCAAGGCACATCCAATATGCCACAGTGGTTATATGTCAAAAGTAGGCATATGATATGCCGTGATTATCATTACTGTGGTGTTGTTGTTCAGTCAAGCTCAATGTAGCCGTAGACACACAGATTATATTAGTCATAGGGTATAGGCGTCACAGTATAGACGTTGTGATTATACAATTGTTGATCTATTCTCGAATGTAGTGGAGTGCACACTGCTGTATATTTTCTCGTGACATAGGTGCGATGTCTATCCACGTAATGTAACTTAAAAGGCGCGTACTAGTGAACACGTCATACCCAAGAACAACTTTACACAAGTGATTTAAACATGACTCGTCTTGACACTTGTTGTGCCGACTTCGCCCTAATTTCAATTGTTTCCATTTCAATTTGGTTCGATCGGTTTTCGAACCGATCATAAGTCGCTGTCAAATCCCTCAAACACTAAAGTTCTAAATCTAAGCCCTACCGCCTAAGCGATGCATACGTTCGTATACAACAATACATTGGATCAAACATACCTTTGGGTGCCAGTAACAATGATAAGTGCGATATTCTACGTTCGTTGAGTGATCTCTACCAGGAAGTTTCTGAAAAGGGGAATTCCCGATCAAGACGATCCCATTGGCTGATTATCAGCCTACTGTGTAACGCCACGAAGCTCGCCTTGTGGCGCCACCAGCAATCCGAAAGTTTGCGCGCTTACATTTACCCGGGCGTTCAATTTTATTCGGGTGATGTTTATGTACACATGTAAGACATAATATTTAGCACCAGTATATCACATAGTGATAAATAATACCCAGTAGTTAAATATGTTTCGTTTGTTGTCGTAATACGAGCGTTATAGTTAGAGTACATAATTATAATTTGCTGTTTCAGATTTGTGACCAAGTATAAGAGTAAGTCACGTGACGTGTGCGTGGAGATGAAACTGTTTTAAGACAGAAATTGTTTATGCCTGTGGGAAGCAAACATTTTATAATTTATGTGTATATATATATATAGATATATATATATATACATATATGTAAATATATATATATATATATAAACATACATACCGCCTGCATAAAAGAAAACGCGACAGTCGTAGCTGGTGCTAAATGCATTCCCCTAGATACGCGCACGCGCAGAAACGTCACCCGGATTTTATTTAACCCCCGGCTAAAATTGTAAGCGCGACAGGTGTCGCGACTCCTCGGGTAGATCTGTCCGTTCGCCGTCAGTAAAATTGTTCGTCTTAGACCAGCCTACCGCAAACTTTTTTAGATCTGTGCAACATTTTGTCCGGTTATCTCTACGTGGGCCAACAGTTTTAGTTAGGTATGCCACGGTCCGCAGTAATTCCGCAACTTGGTGGCTGAAACCACATCAGTATTGACAGTCCACGTCGATGACTATCCAAGACTAACTCTAGTGTGTATACGTGTTTTCTTTCAATTTAAGTTTTAATCAGATGATAAAGATGAGACCGCCAGTGAGCTTTGAATGCTGTATATTGGACCAGTGACGCGGGCTCGAAATTCATATTGGGGGGGGGGGCTAACGGAGCTTCAGCACCACTGAAAATTTTTAGCTGCCGCATATCTTTTCTTCACATCTTCCCTCACCTTGTGGCTGTCTCGGTTGGCTTGACTGTGACATCGTCTCATAAAATTTACATTTCGTCTCATTAAAATGTACTTTTACAGGGGTTTACTTGGATGTTTATGTTCAAGGGTCCTCGGGACCCAGCCTTCTTTTGAGGGGTCCCAAGCCTGTATCGAGGGTCCCACTTATTGCTTTCTTAATTGTAAGTATTGTTTTGTAAAGTCGCAGAGGCGGAAAGCTCAAGTAATCTGGACGCGGGATAAAAATCATGAAACTCTGCTGTCATTCCACCGTGCTCGGAACAAATACGTCAATGCAGTGAATACCAAACGAACTGACCATCTCTCTAACTGAATTTTAGAAGCTAACCCTTAGCAAAAAATTATATAGAAAACTATACATTTCCTATAGTATTCCATAGTTTTTCTATAGTATTCTATAGAAAACTATAATTTGGCTATGGAAATCTTAATTTCCTACAAAATTCTATAGAATATTCTATAGAATTATATAGAATATGCTATAGTTTTTAATGAACCTATAGTTTTATGTAGGATTCTATAGAAAACTATAGAATATTCTATAGAATCCTATAGTTTAAGACAACCTATAGGTTTTTTTGTAGTAATCTGTAGAAAACTATAGAATATTCTATAGAATTCTATAGTTTTTAGAGAACCTATAGTTTTATGTAGGATTTTAGAAAAAGAACTATAGAATATTCTATAGAATCCTATAGTTTTTACAGAACCTATAGTTTTTTGTAGTATTTTATAGAAAATTATAGAATATTCTATAGAATCCTATAGTTTTTAGAGAACCTATAGTTTTTTGTAGTATTTTATAGAAAATTATAGAATATTCTATAGAATCCTATAGTTTTTAGAGAACCTATAGTTTTTTGTAGTATTTTATAGAAAATTATAGAATTTCCTATAGAATCCTATAATTTTTGGAGAACCTGTAGTTTTTTTTAGGATTCTACAGAAAACTATAGAATATTCTATACAATTCTATAGTTTTTAGAGAACCTATAGTTTTTTGTAGGATTTTATAGAAAACTATAGAATATTCTACACAATCCTATATATTTTAGAGAACCTATAGTTTTTTTGTAGGATTCTACAGAAAACTATAGAATATTCTATAGAATTCTATAGTTTTTAGATAATCTATAGTTTTCTGTAGAAATGTTATTTTAGTTTCTGTGGAAACTTTTAACCAGTTTTAGAAACATGTATGTATTTTTTTTTTATGTACATGTGGTGGATGTTACATATAAATATATATATATATGTCAGTATGTCGTAAACTAAAACGATGCTACTGTATTATTTTATACCGAAACATTCAGCTAAGTTATGAATCCGGCATCCCATAATGTTATTTATTACCCGTGAGTCATTTCGGCGCGTAACGTTTAATTTCAAACAGAAGAAGGCCAGACCGGTATGACTAAATTAAAGGCGCACGACCACGCACGACCACGAACGACCAAAATGTATGTAGTGTTGGTAACCAAGCGGGCTGTTGGTGGCACGTAGGAGATATGTGTGTGCAGCTCGCCAAATTTCAGTTATGTACTTCACATTGGAGTAACAAAATTCGCAACTTTTATCATCACTTGTGGTAACCCTCCGGTTCCATTCGAATTTGGCATAGTAACACTAAACTAAAATATTCATGTTACTAGATCCATCTACTGACTTATTTATAACTGGATAGCGATTATTAGCGACCTAGCCTGTTTTATTGTAATATTGAGACAGCCAAGCCCAAGCTGCAAATCTGGATTAGGCCCACTCATTAGCCTAGGCAATAAGGTTTATACATGGGTACAGGTCAAAACGGCGACAGTTTCAAAACGGCGACACATTGAAACGGCGACACACTAAAACGGCGACAATATGTTTAATAATAATAATAATGGTTTATTACAGAAACTGTGATACATTCCAATCAATTACATACATAGATTGCCATGGTTTCTGTAATGAGGGTATAAAGCCACGAGTGGCTGATTAGCCCTCACAATACATGTGATACATAGGTAAATTCCATGGTGCAAGATAACAATTTGTGTGATTGAAGAAAGAAGAAAAAAACAGAAACATGAATCACAACAGTACTATTTTCATGAATATTTCATGTAAAATAGCAACGAAGAATGCTATTTATATATGTCATTAATATTATTTACTAGTAAAAAATTCTTAAGTTGACGTTTAAACGATGCTAGTGCATAATTACAATTACAATCCACTGTTGTCGCCATATAGTTCCATAATTTGACACCTCGGTATCTAATGGTTTTATATAATACATTACTTTTGAGATCGGCACATGTAGTAATTCTGCGTTGCGTGTCCTATGTTCGTGTAGTTCGTTGTTTCTAATGAACATCCTTGTCATAACTGACGGAAACATATTCTTAACGATTTTGTACATAAACAGCACAACCGTGTATTCGTAGATTTTTCTTATTGGTAAAATAGACAGCTTCTGGAAGAGTTGGTCTGTGTACGCTCTGTATGAAGCTGACATAATTAACCGAATTGCATACTTTTGTAATTTGAATAAAGAACTAAGATGTGTATTATATGCTCCTCCCCACACTTCGACACAATACGTTAGATATGGATATAAAAATGTATAGTATAATGTTACAAGGGAAAATACACTTGAAAATATGTGTTAAAGGATGGTGCAGCATATTAATTAAATCCTCTGTCTTCTTTAATGCGTGGTTGAATGTGACATCCTCATCAGCGCTTGTGATGCCACTCGGCCCAAATATTGAGGTGATGATAGATGAACGGTCTTTATGGTACACACCAATCTTGCCTTTTAGGTAGGCATCTACATTCTGTTTTAGGTGCTAGTTGCAATTGAGATCTCCTCCAGAATTATAAAATCAAAGAGAGTCAGCACACATTGAGCCAAGCAATCAAGATTATCTAACTACACTGCTGCTCCCACCCCTGGGTGTCCCCCTCAGGGTATGCATGCAGACCACCAAGTGTCTGGAGCTGTTCAGAGTGGCACATCAGATTGTCCAGTACTACTGAGCAGTGAGGCAGGAGGGTCTAATGACAGTACACAGGAATAGCCTAGACCCATATATCAAATTACCATTTGGGTCATTAACTGTAATTGTTGAAATGCATAGCCCCTAATATGTTTTAATTTAACTAAACTTTTAATTTAAAATATAAATTCATATTTTATGAAGGTAAATATTGTACATAGTTTGTAACAAAAATATAACTTGCACTATAAAGGAATGTTGTATATATAAGTATAAAAACAGTTGTTGAATAGAACAGTAATGATATATACCAATATATATTGTATCATTACTGTTGTATTCAACAACTTATGTATGCTAGATATCATAAACAGATTGCAGAAACCTTTTTGTATATGTAACAAATAAATTACAACAGTTCAACAAGATGTCTCAAATTACAGTACATAAATTTTTACCAGATCCCAATACTTGTTATGGTGATCTGGTGATACTACTAAAATTAAGAACATGGCACAGAGGAACATTGATGTTTGGCAAAAAATGTTTTAATAATTGAGTCATTCTACAGTACTGGGTACTGGTCAATGTTTGGTTGACAAACTGCATTATTTTTATCTTTATTTTGATTTTGAATGCAATTTTACGTATGCTGTAAAGAGAAATGTCTGTAGATTCTAAAACAGTTTGTATAAAAGTTCTTGAGAGAAGAGATTTAAACAAAAAATGGTTTCAAGCTGATAATACTGGAGTTATTGCGTGCATAGCAGCATGACACCAAAACATGTGCTGCTGTCACATAGGAGAAAGAATTTTAGTGTTCAAAATGAATTACTTAATTAAGTTACAGAAGCTATCTGATGCCGTTACAATAGTTGCCACTGTGATGTTAGTGATACAGTTATGCGGACATCTGGTGTGACACCGTTACGCACGCAACACCTTGAACTGAAACATTTCCTACAAACACGTTTTTGTGAGTATTTAATAAAAGCAATAACAGTAATATAAAACACGGTGAATTCATTTGAATTGAGTTCAGTATTACGTAAACAAAGCAAACAAAAACACAAAATTCATGATAATGAGCGAGGCGTTGCAGCATAACATGTGACACCAAAAGGTTGTTGTTTATATAAGGCAATAAAAACAACAGAAAAGCTGTTTTTCTTGTTCTAATATTCTTGTTTATTCAATTCTAATTTACAGTTGTAACAGTTAGAAATATGACATAATTCTTGATAAGGTAATTTTTTAAGTGGAAAAACCATATAAGCTACGTGTAGAAATTCTATCAAGGATGATATTTGGAGTATTGTTAACAGTTTGTATAATGTTGTGTCTGATGTACTTTTTTGCATATTGATGATTAACTCTGGGAATAAATAAGTCGTGTGTTATATTGGTGAATTGCAAAGTCGTATGTGTATGGAATACGACTGAAGTATTCTGGCATAAGCTTGTTGATCAATTTGTAATACAATTTGAGCTGTTGCAGTCTTTAGATGTCATTCAACTTAAGAAATTTACATTCTTTGAAGATAGGATCTGTGTGAGAATTGTATTTACTTGAACTTGAAGTAACTATTCTCACTGCTTTCTTTTGAAGTTTAAAAATGCGAACGGCTTGATGATCCCACATCAATATGCCATAATTCATCTTTTGAAGTTAGTTACATAGAAGCAATTAAGCTGAATATCTTGCAAAATCGTAACGGATTATGTGGAAACGGTTGTCTGTTGACATTGATACTGTCAGATCAGTGACAGTGGTGGACGTCGTACGATAGTCGATACGTATCCTCAATCAAAAGACAAAGCCTCAATGCAGAAATACCTTCTCGCGAAAAGTGTACAGTAATGGTAAAGTAACATGCCAAAAATAAATCTTTAATCTATGGTTTACTGGTATTGTTAAATTAACAGAACATTTATTTTTTGTAAGTTACTACCGTTACTTAGCACTTTTGCGATGTTCTTATTATCCTTATAGTTATAATGCCATTCGCCGGGTGGCGCTGCGGTGCCAAGACTATATGTTCGTCCGGAAGATCGGATAAAATGCCTAAATTGTGTAACTCCTGGGCGAAATACAGACTCAAAATTTTTAATAATGCACACACAAACCCTATATATACCATCAACGGTCAAACTATCTACCAACACATATTGCATGGTCGTGCGCCTTTTAGTCAAACCCGGCCAGACGGACGTCCTAGTGCGAAGTCGGTAGATTGCGGACAGAGTCATTATAATGAAGACATTTCGGCCATTCATGCCACGAGACAAACGGTAGGACGTTGCCAAAGATTGCAGTGTGTTGTTTTTATAACCATTTGATCCACATAGTAAAATACTGTTAACAATATTACGAAATAGTTACAGACAGACAGCCGTTTGCGTAACCGCCAATTCCAACATGCATCGATGCAACGATTTTACCTCGTTTTATATACCAAATCGATCATTCCGTCACTCCATTATTTGTGTATGTCGAATATTGTTTGAGGTACACACCGAGCATTATTTTCTGATCAATTATTTTACATTTAGCCAGATGGTAAAGTGGCCTCGACCCACTAGAGTAGATTTGCCTCAATTGTCGCTCATTTCGTTGTACGTACCAACTAACCAACTGCATTGCCATGGCCACGTGAATGAATAATAAAAACAAGTAAAATGCAACACACTGTTAAAAAATACCCTAAATTAAATGACAATAGAATGCAAATATGTGATCGATGATATGTGTGTGTTTCAAGTTCAAGCTTTTTACCTTGTTTGTGATGCATAGCCATAGGCCGTAGCCAGCTAGGGACTAGTGTAGCCTGTAGGTATATAATTAACATTTTTAGATATAAACATCAAGTCTATACCCAATGGCAATGCCAATGATTTAAACAACTATTTATTTTGATTCATAATAAAAATATAAAAATTTAGTTGTCTGTTAATGTTACTAATTCTGATAATAGTGATATGTATAAAGGTAGATTACTGTCACAGTACTAGACCTACTTGTTCAAAAATTATATGGGTACCGACTACTGCTGATAATGGGAACCGGTGGCCAAGTGGTTAAAGCACCGGTCGAGGAGACTGGACTCGAATCCAACTATCGGCCACAGTTTTAAAAAACTTGGGAAATTGTTTTCTCTTGGAAAATACACTAGGCCATTGGTCCCTTCTAACTGTTATCTGCCAGAGGAAGTAAAAGATCCCACACATGGGATAAATGAGCTAATTTGAGTCCATCCTGTAGTAGACTTACTACCTGTTGGGCATGTAGATGAGGATATTATGAGATAAAACCACAGTGCAACATTGTAATAGGACTTTGCTGAATAATAAGTATTTGTCAAAATGTTCCATATTTTAGATTTATGATGTATAACATAAGCCACACATATTGTATTTTTATTGTGTTCTGTTCCATTTATTTCAGATTGGTGTCATCACTGATGTCCAAAAGCAAGATTTGTCCATTCTGACAGCACTGATACCAATATAAGTGTTTATATAGTGTTTGTGTGTATGCATTCTGAATTATTGAATATTATGATAACATACTCTGTACAATTATAATGTATATATTACAATACAGAACTACGTTCTACTGTACATTTCAATTCTGCAATTTTGCCTAGGCAAATATGTCACCAGAGCCGCATGACGTTTATTGTATTTTACCCTTAAACCCTTCCTATATATACTATTGTTATGCACTGGTAATAATGCATGAGTGTATAAATACAGTGTGGTATGCCACGTTCCAAGTAATGGAAGAAAATCATTCAACCATGCCAATTATGTTCAGTCAGAATGACTGACCCAACACAGCGTTCGAAATAGCACTTGTCCGTTTGTCCGGGACAAGTGATTTTTGGCCCGGACAAGTAAAATGACTCTACATGGTTATCCGGTGGACAAGTGAAAATTTACATTAAATAGTGACGCTTGTGTTGTGTTTACAATATTATTATAATGAGCCACCTGTCACCTGATGGATGACGTAATATTGATGACGCGGACACACGCGTCCCAAGATTTTAAAATTATGTAAACGACGCAGTGCGCGGGTGCAAGTCAATAAATGAACAGTTATCGTTCTGCATAAATACGACTTTGACTGAGTCTATATCTAAACCATTAGATACAACAGCGTGCAACATTGCAAACTTTTTATTTGAGGAAATTCAAACGTAAATGAAGTTCGCTAGCAATCGCGCGCGTTCCAATTCTGTTGGTGTGTCGGCGTCTTGTCGTTCCGCCGCCAGTGTACGTCAGTGTTCAACCGAGTTTAGTGCCTGCGTTAACAGGGTCATCCGCTGAGCGCACCGACCTAGCTCTGTCATACGCGTAGGACAGACTGCATCAGCCATCGTTGATCGAGGCTGTATTTCACACAATCGTTCAGTTTGGCCGACGTACAACTTGCTTCCGCTCACGGATCATATTTGATGAACTTTGGAAAAGTAGACTTTGTATCGCTACCTGTTATTTGAATAATTATACAGTTTTAACCATTATTACGCCTAACCCACGCGGACTCGGCAGTCTTCCAACTTCCAAGTCATTGAACGTCGTTACGACGTTAGCCGATCCAGATCGGTGACAATTTTCAAAACTTGTAACTGGCTCTCCGGTAAATCTATGGTGCTGGTTGATAAACGGAATATTAATGAAATTTCAGATGTGTTGTTGTATCTATATAACATTTATTTTAACCATAAGTTGCGAGTTTTCGAAACCGAATTATGCAAGACGCGCGGACGGGACGCCAATTGCCGTTGACATGTCGGCTTCCGCCAACTACGGCGGTCTGTGTGCGGCAGCAACGTTACGACGTAACTAAATCTATAAATTATTTTCCGCCTGGTAAATGTAATTCAGGCACCGTTAACACTGTTTTATCATCATTGAAATGGTAATATAACATTTAGGAAAAATATGCGTTTGTTTGCTGATAATCAATTGAATATTATCTTCGTTTGTAAAATACAGAACTTCGTTAATATTGAAGGTTTAACAAAATATTATCAGATTATATAGTTTATTATGATTTTTGTGACAACATTTCCTGGCTTTGCATTGGTCGTGTTCTTGATGGTTGAGTGGCATCTTATCTTCAATGACAAACTGATGCCAACATTTTACAGCAGTGTTATTTGTTATATTTTTATATATACATATAGATATACCATATTCAACATAAACAGTTTTTGTAACATTATAAAACAAATAGCAAGGAAACAATTGTCTCATTCCTATCATCGTAATAATTATTTGTTATTAATAAAAGTGTTCATATCAGCATCATTAAAATATTGGTATACCTGTAACGTGTCTACTTTTAATATTCGTGATGAATAATAATGGACCGGAAAATAGTTGCAAATATAATTTTGCAATTTCTAAATTTGAAGATTAAATCAAATTGTGTCTGATCACAAGTCACTCAGATGTACATGCAACGAAACAGCAGGAACATTGTGTTGTTGTCATAAAAATAAGACATACTTTTTACGTTGTTTTCAAAGTTTCGATTCCCCTTCACAACCACTCGGACAAGTTAAAATTTTGGCGGACAAGTAGATTTCAAAACTTACTTGTCCGGTGGACAAGTAAATATTCTGGCTTATTTCTATCGCTGCAACAACAGTTTCCAATCTAACATTCTAGAAGTGTTGAGAAACAACCCATCTTGCTTAGAGTCACTATCAACTGTTCACCCCTACCCTCTTGACACTATCGTGCCAAGTGATTTCGGTTTTCTCTTTCTACCACACGTTTTCCTTGCTCTCTTTATCAATATCAAATGGAATATCATGTACCTGTTTCAAAATACCGTGGTAGTATACCAGCGGATATGGGTCAAATTCATTGACATGTATTTAAATACAAATAATCTTGAAGGGTTAAAATATGATGAAATGAAAAAGTATATATTTCAATACAAATATGTATTAAAGGTACTTATCAAAATTCTTTTTACAAAACCACCAATAGCAAAAATAATGGCAAATCTTATATTGAGATATGTTGTTTATCAACATGATTTGACGATGTTATGTACAAAAATTACATGAGATGTCGCTTACTGACTGGCAATCTTTGGTGTTTGTACCTTGTATGAAAATACCATGTTGTACCTGTTTCAAAATACCATGGTAGTATACCCGAGTACAGTGTATATCAAGTCACTGGCATTGGAACAGGGAAGGGGGCATTCAAAAAACCCACCTTGAGGTTCTCCAGACATCTCGATCTGCACCCCCTTGAGGCTCGCTGAAAAAACCCACCTTAAAGCACTCTGAAAACCAAAATAAGCACCCCCATTCCGCAATATTTAGAGGTAATCCTATCTCCAGCCCCCATACACCACAAACTGCACACCCCTTCCTAAATGTTGGGGAGCTAAGCTCCTAATCCACAAATATTAGGGACTAAGCCCCTCCCCCAGCAGGTTCCAATGCCTATGCAAGTATTACCATGTTTAATTTGTTTCTTACATGGATGTTAATTGATGTGTATTTTAGCAGTAATATATTTAATGTTTCCAACAATATTTTTCTTGCTATCCCTGTTGTGAATGTCAGTGTGACATGTAGTCTGTGCTATTTCGGATAATGACTCATTACTGTTCACAAGTATTTAAGGATTAATTTCTTGACATGTATACTCAATAGTCTATTTGTTGTATTTAGTATATACTTAATTGTTCATATTGTATTATAATGTATACATAAGGATTTGAGAAATGATTTGTGTCATTATTAGCATAGCTTGCATTTATGTACATGTATGCTCAATATACTTTATTTTGTATTTGTTATATTTGGTCATTCAATATGCTTGGATATTACTGTAGATTGCCTGTGTGATTAATGTATTTGAATATATAATATAATAGAAATATTTGAAGATTAACCTGCACCTCTGTTAATGAGTATGTCATACAGAATATTTTCTACAGGATATATTCTGTAGGATATATCCTACAGGAAATAGCCTATAGGATATTTCTTATAGGAAATATTCCATAGAAAATACTATAGGATATTTCCTATAGTTTTCTATAGAAAATTTCCTATAAAGTATTCTATAGAAAATGTCCTGTAGTTTTCTGTAGAAAACCGCAAAAATCCTGTAGTTTTCTATAGAAAATTTAATATAGTTTTCTATAGAAAACTGCGCAAAAATCCTGTAGCTTTCTATAGAAAATTTCTTATAGTTTTCTATAGAAAAATGCGCAAAAATCCTGTAGTTTTCTATAGAAAATTTCATATAGTTTTCTATAGAAAAATGCGCAAAAGTCCTGTAGTTTTCTATAGAAAATCTATAGGTTTTTTTGCTACGGGAAGGGTGATTCGAAGAAATTAGTTTCCCTTATAAACACCCTGTGTGGTAAAAAGCAAAGTGCTCCACTACCTGATCATGATTCTGTGGAAAACCTTGTAATTGAATATGGCAACTTTTAGTGATAAAATAGATGCTATTCGAACGAACATTGGTGTTACCGAACCACCATATATACCATTCAGAGAGGGTGTGTGTGCTAACTTAGATAAATTTGCGGTGGTCTCCGAAGATGATGTGCGCAAGTTGGTTATGAAATCTAAAACAACCAACTGTGCTCTTGACCCATGCCAACCAAATTGGTTAAAGAGTATATGAAGGAATTACTGCCACTCACGCACATCATCAATCTCTCTATTGCTACTGGGGAATTCCCACACGAGTGGAAGACTGCACTTGTAGTGCCGCTGCTTAAAAAAGCAGGATTGGATCCTATTCAAAAAAACTATCGTCCTGTATCGAATATCCAGTATGTGTCAAAACTAACTGAGCGAGCTGTTGTAAACCAACTTTGTCTTCACTCAGACTGTGGATTTCCTTTGCCACCTTGTCAGTCTGCTTATAGAGCAGGGCATTCTACAGAAACCGCTCTACAGTAGTTAAGGTCTAGTCTGACATTCTTCTAAACATGGATCAACAGAAGGTAACACAACTGGTTTTAATTGACTTGTCGTCGGCTTTTGATACAGTGGACCACAACATTTTGTTAAATATTATGAATCGCTCTTTTGGAGTATCAGGCACAGCTCTAAATTGATTTTCCTCTTATCTCCAACCAAGGTCGCAGCGTATTTCTATCAATAGTACGGTGTCTGAGCAGTATAAAACTTGATTACGAAGTATCGCAAGGCTCATGTCTAGGCCCTGTTGAATTCAGAGAGTACTCTAGCCCTGTTTTCTCGGTCATTGATCAGCATGGGAAGCTGGGGCATGCCTACGCCGATGATCATCAGGTTTACTGTGGTTTCCATCCTGATTCTATGGACAGTAACCGTGAGTCCATGGAACGATGCATCAGAGGCATCAATAGCTGGATGCAAGGCATGAAATTCAAAATAAATAACTCCCAGACTGAGTACATTTTAATTGGCACTCCGCAACAACTAACAAAATGCACCAACACGGCCATTAACATCGGGGGCTATGAGGTACAGGCTCTGAATTGTGTGCGAAATTTGGGTGCTTATTTTGATAAACACGTGTCTATGGAAGAACATGTCAAGTTCAAATGTCCGGCAGCTTATGCACAACTTTATAGCATCGGACAAATCAGATAATATCTCGATCAATAGAGTACAGAGAAACTGATACATGCTCTGGTCCACGGCCATATTGACTACTGTAATGCCCTTTTGATCGGCTTACCAAAATACCTTATACGGAAATTACAAATGGTTCAAAACACCGCAGCCAGAGTGTTGTGCAGAATCAGCAAATATAACCATATCACTCCAGTACTAAAGTCACTTCACTGGTTGCCGGTGGAATTTCGCATTAAATATAATATTTGCTTACTGAAATGTAATTCATT
The DNA here is from genome assembly GCA_020002185.1 of Paraescarpia echinospica. NCBI lineage: Eukaryota > Metazoa > Annelida > Polychaeta > Sabellida > Siboglinidae > Paraescarpia > Paraescarpia echinospica. Next base: position 94,108,840 of record CM034531.1, on the reverse strand, counting down.
ACATGGCCATGGACCAGAATATATGTTGGAAATGCTGACTCCTAGAAGCATCCATTACGGTCTAAGATCGCCGGATGATCTTAAACTTGATGTACCAAGGACAAAAAGGAAAACTCTGGGAGATCGTCCTTTTAAAGTTGCTGCACCGAAACTGTGGAACTCCCTTCCCAAAGATATTCGCAGCTGCAAAAATGTAAGTGTTTTTAAGAGCAAACTGAAGACTCATTATTTTATAATTGCAAACAATTACTTATTAATTTTACTAATTTAAATATTTTACACTTGTTAGATAATTATATAAAATATGTTCGATGTTTCTATTGAAATTTTATAGTTTTACCTTTTTATATCAATATTTGTATTATGTTGAATGCTCGTGGTGTTTTAACTTTCTACTATGCCGTTTATTGTACTGTACAGCACCATGGAATATTGCATAAATATGGTGCTATAGAATTCAATCAACATTTACATTTTTTAAATATCACAACTTATACAACCCATGTAAACCCATTTATTATTATTAATTTGATACTAACAAGAACTTAAGAAAATAACGTGCCTTGTTACAATATACTGTTTTATTTGTAGATGTTTTCCCTTGATAATCGATGCAGTTTCGGAAGTTAGAGCAGTCTTCCTCACTTATGAGATGGCGTGCTAGTCTGCTAGATGCCTTGGCATGCGTGTAAATGTCATATTGGGAGATCTCCTAAGGCAAAGCTAAGGATATCGAGGAAGCCATGAGTCACTCTTGAAGGCTCCTGAATTTGTTTCGGTGGCGGGAAACCTGACCGTGGTGATGACAGTAGCATTGGAATAGCCAATAGGCAGCAGATGGAACTGTGCATTAAATTTGTGTAGAATCCGGGCCCACCCCGATTTCAGCATTATGACAGTTATGCCTAAATAGTATACCTCAGTACGTTTATTCCATCATTCCACTTCGTTTCAGGAATATAATGTCCCAAATAGCGCTCGCTCCGGTTTGAATCAGCGTGCGCCGCTGCGGTCACGGGTTACTGCACGGTTAAATCGCATGTTGGCGCAAACCGGAGCGCTATTTGGGCCCCAAAAGTGCCCTTAAATCAATATTTTATAACAATGTACTGTATATCTGAAACAACTGGAATGATGGCATAAACACACTGAGGTATCAAATCTGTTCGATTGTTGGACGAGCGACTGGCGCGATCGGCCCCGGGAATCGGATGGGAGTCGGGATCGGAGTGCTTGCATTCTATATTGTCGCCGTACGATCCGTCAATTGTTTGGTGATAACAAGCGGTTAGTTATACAAAATATTGTTCGTAAGTCGCTTTGTTTTTCATTGCTATAGCTCTAATAAATTAGGAAGTCTTAAACGCTCAGCGACTGCGCTCAAACCTTGAAGACTGAACGGACTAATCGAGGCTACCCAAACTGAGACGATGTTCAAACGGCAATAATTCAAAATGTTAGCACAATTTGCGTGTACATCCAGCGACAAACTTGTATATATGAATATTATCTTTACGGTGATATCAAACATATTAAATTCCGCGATTGCAATGTTCTGTACTGTCTGAAAAAAACAGGCCGTACCGCCGCTCGCCGTGCTAAAGGATAGGACCCGCTCACCGGCCAAGCCTGTGGTGACGTCAGCAACATCTGACTCGCCGTGATACACAAGTGACCACGTTTGAGCGAGCTTAGTGGCATGAGTTCGCAATGAACAGGCTTCATATTTGGCACACTACTTGACAAGAGCATTAAGTTTATGCATACAAAGTTTCAGAGACATTTAAAATTTCATTTCATTTAGTCTCTAAAGATTGATACTGATAGTTCTTAGAATCTTGGATATATTGGGCATTAAATCAGTAATATATCAACACTCGATATGTGAAAGTTCAACATTGATTCTTTGTGCTGTCACAAAACTTTGATATATTACATTTTGAAACAGCACTAAATTTGATTCTCAATATATCAAAGTATTATAGTACTTGTGAAAGTTCCAATACCGATACTGTGTCTAGATACTGCAATATTATTAATTTGATATATAGAATTTCGAACCAGCACTAGCTTGACACATTTTGGAATATCATGTTCTCGATTACTTTAATTGCTGCAGCATGTTTGCATAATAAAGAATGATCGTGCAATTGTCGCAACTGACTACTTTGTGGTCAGAAGTCCCACATTGTGAAATACAAATATTTGCCAAACCATGCATGGATTTATCTGGCACAGTTTGCCTTTTGAAATAATAATCTATGTCTAATAACTGTTAAACAATACTGCATATTATCTGTATACAAATAGCATGGGTTAGCTGAAGATTACTAGTAAATACATGGACAAGTCTGTTTTCAAGTGGTCAAAGGCCAACTTTATTTCCATCCACTTCATAAAATATATAGGTTATACTTGAACAATTTACACCAGCACAAATTCAGCACAGTGACAGGCTGAAATCCTACGTGAAGAAGAGCAAAATAAATATCATAAAACGCTTTCAGGTATTCACCAACCAGCCTCGTCACCCGCCGCTATTCTTGAAACCATTGCCGGATTCGTTTTTTCCACACAACCAAGACAGCTGAAGTAACACTTCTATTCGATACAATGGAGTGGCAATACAGATTTACTTTCCAGTTTCTGGTCGGTGCATGCATTACTGCCATTTGCTCTAGCATCGAGCAGTGGTGTGTCCTGTTTAATACCAGCAAACAAACTTTATGGTAATTTTGTTAAATCACACAATGATTCAATTAAGGAGTAGTACTAATCTGATGAAGTCATGTAAGAGGCTGAAGAAAATTTTAATTTGTATCATCATACCATTTTAGAAATTCTGCCACATGACCGTAGCCTCACAATACGGTGTCTTTGATCCCAATGTCCTCCTCAATAGGATTCTTTCAAGCTTTCTTCAACTGAGAACTAAGATTATGCAGCAGTTTATTTAGCTTTAGCCACGTTGCGCAAAAGCAATAACATGGTTGACTTCACAGCCTTTGTCTCAAATCCAACCCGCTGGTTTATATCTACCTGATACAATCTAAAAATAACAACATGTATTATCCACACAACGGGACCACTTCTGGGGATGTTCCAACAATGTCCTTTATCCCCAGTTAAATTTCCCAGGTTGCCCTGTCATCCCTCAATCAACCACTTAATTTAACACAACAAATTTGAATTTGTTACACTAAGATTCTGTCAAATGGTTGTATAATTACTTAGAAAGGGAATGCACCCATAATCCTATGATATAGCTGCTTCAAGTGTTATCGTAGGAATTTATCTTACTGAAATAAGCAGAACTTTTGTTTTATGTTCTGACTAAACTATTCTGCATCCCAATAGCGGCATACCCGCTTCCCAAGATCTGTATCCCGACAGGCTACTGTTGACTTAGAGACAATATTGTCAAGTTTAAAAGAAAACACTGCGGCATCAGACAACAGCTTATCCATCAAAACTACAAAAACCAAATAGTTGTTAATGTATCAACACAGGACAATTCCTCAGTAATACAGTAGATTTAGCTGCTGTCTGACGGCTGAAGGAACCAATTTTATCAATTATTAATTTGGCGTTTACATGAAAAATATACGGGTTAATTTCGAGAAACGAAAACCAATTTCAGACATTGAATTGCAAGAATTGACTAATGCACTGCGCTCTCCACTTTCAGAACAAATATTAAACCACGATGGAATGTTACGACATCATTTCTAACATCACTTACATAATCAATATGACAATAGAGAGACAACAAGGAACAGTAACAGCAAATGTCAATCCTGTTATTCAGTCAAGTAATCTTATAATTGCCTTGCACTTGCAACCATTGTTAACTATAATGTTCTGACCATCCACTGTAGGCCAAAATGTCAGTATGAACAAACATACTAACATCAATAGCTACATATCACTATCCTCACTCGGTCTGCTTTCAAACTGCTAATCCTGTGCTTATGGGGTTCATGCAAAATTATGTTGTGTATATGTCTTAAAGTAAGTGTCATACAAGTCATAGAAAATAATTTGCACCCAAATAAACAGGAAATCTGGATATCATTTCACAGGAATGAATTTTTAGAATGGTAATATACCCTGTTATGTATAAGATTGTTTTTATCTGGAAAACTCATTAATCCGGACAAATGCATCCTGGACCAAAGTTTCTAAATAACAACTTTCCACTGTTTACATATTTTATATTTACCACAATAGTAATCCATTATTATGTATTATCTCTTAATGTTTTTAATTATTATCTGTATGTGTTATATCTCATAACTTGCAATAGTTCTCATGATATCAATACTCTTCGCAATCCCAATGTTCAAACTAAAAATGAGATTCATATACGGTGAGATGATTATATTTGCTGGGGACTTATTGTCTCTTCTGATATCAAAGCCTTTCTGCAAGATGATATTTGCCTAAATATTAATTCCCAATGACCCACCAATTACACAACAATCTTTCCTAACTCTAATACGTACTGCACTTATTTGTTTAACCATGCTCATTCAAAATTATATTTGTTAAAAAACTTAATAAATGCTAAGCCAAATGTTGTCAACTAACAGGTGATTCTTGATTTTTTTAAACTGTATCGAGACTTTGGATCGCTGCATTACAAGTACCTATCCCTTGTGCACAACTTACAGGCAAACAATTTCTTTTCAGAACAAAAAGCTGTTTCCTTAAAACAAACTCTATTTCTTTGCAGTTCTACATGCATGGAGATTTTTATCTATGTTTACATACAATTTACTGAAACTGCGAACAAGATGACAGAAGTGATACTGTTAACCCAGTAATATCTAAAATAATTCACACGGTACAGGGTACCCGAGTAAAACTAGAGACTGAATCTGCCATCATTACAGAGTTCATTTTCCACAAGCAAATATTTCACGTGACACCACTGTGCCCAATCACCATCGTGTAATATCTCGTGACATTTAACATTTCATAAAACAGCACTGCACACAGTTGCCATGGTATATCTCGTAACTCCCAACATTGCGTGAGACACAGGCACTGTAGCCAATCACCATGATATAATATCTCATAACTCTGGACATTTCATGAGACACAGCACAGCACCCTCATAACACACAATAATTCTACATGGCCAATCACCAAGTATCACACCAGATCATTCCACAGGTACTACCGGTACACAGAAGGAAGATTAGAATACACCAATTATGTCATCATTTCTTTCAGGGTCTAAAGAGACAATGTTTCATAACCCTACCAACGGCTGATGGACGTTTTAATCTGACTACATATCTGCCCTCAGAACAAATAACCCCCACTTTTTATTCTCAGTTTTGACCTCCTGACTTGTTCACTGTCAAACTAATCTGTACAATTACTTGACGTAATTAAACCTCTGTCATTTTGCTTACAAATCATTACAGTTGTATTCTCACGATACTGGGCAATAACTGTAGGTCAGAAGGCAGATAAAACCTGAAAACAAAGAGCCTGGCAAAGTGGTGAACAGCACCGATTAAGAAGGTCTAGATGCAAATGGTGCGTTTTAATGTATTCTTTACATACTGCAGTAAGGGCTTTAAACCTGACAAGACTGCAATAATAACAGGACACAATTTCTCAACGTTGTTGATCGTAAATAAACAATGGTCATGTACGACCAAGACAAGTGAGCCTTGAATGTGTACATGGACAGATGATGTAACAAGACACTCTACACTCTGGTACGCTATCACCTTACAACATCTCCATCTAAGTACAATATTGTCATCACCCTAACAGACTGTGTCGAGGATCGTGATATTCGGACCCCAGCGAACTTCTTCCTAAAGCTTCTTTTGCCAGTAACTTTGAGGTGGCGACCTTGAAGATGCAATATCAGTTCGGTGACCTCATGCTTGCTGCTTGCAGGTCATCACATCGAGGCTCTGACCTTGAGGTTGACTGTTGTCACTGCGGGAGAGCTTTGAGTATCGCGTGTACTTCCTCCGCCACAGCAGCGAGAGTGAACTCAAACTGCTCCTGGATCAAGACAACACATTGGTTATGTTAAAATGATTACCTGCTGCATGCAATACCATAACTGGCATCAGCAGAAGTGAAATTGTCATAGGTACAAGTTTAACTTGCAAATACTGTAACAGTGACAAGTGTTGCCCCTGGTTCATTGGTCCACGAGTGGATGGCAGCTAGAATAGTAGACAGAGAGATAGTTTTATTTGTCCAGTATTGTAAAACATGTTGTGTAAAATAATAATAATACCTCAATACCTTTTTAAAATAATAATACCTCAAGAAGATATATGACACAATGTCACTGCGATATATTTACCAATGCGATCACTGTAAAAAATCATGAATGCTAATGCACTCGACTTTCTTTACACACTGTAGTGCAATGTCTAAAAATGATCTAGAATATCAGCCAAACATATTCTTTATATGATATGTAATTCATGTTATAGTGAAAATGTAAAAAATAAGTTCATATTTAGCGTGATATCCAGAAATGTTCAATGCATTTTATACTCATTTCCCAACAGCTGAACCCATCTGGTAAGACTAGTATCCACGGCGACATATTAGCTCAATCCTCATTTATGCAAATTTGCTATCTACTTTTGACGATATCATTGTATAAACAATGGAATTATTTTTTAACGGATCTGGTTAAAATTCTATGTAAAATAGCAAAACTGGTCCGGCTCAACTGGTTCTGTTAACAACAGAATTCAATCTTTTACCAAGCCGACTGTGCATAATTTATGACGGTATAAGTCAATTGAAGGGAAGTCATTGTTTTGACGGGAGCAAAGGAAACATACTTTGGTTTTCACCATCAACATGCGCTGGTCACGGATGTGTTCCAAGGTCGCGGCAATGTCAATCTCTTTGGCACCTATAAATAATGTACAGAAGTTACTTTTAGTGTCAAATTTATCAGTAATCTTTTGGGGATGATAAATAATTAATACATTCTTAACATCAGAAAACATAAATGGTGGATTATCATAGCTTCTATACCAATACAAACAAAATATGGTCTTTGGTTGTTCTCTGATCATTAAACTACAGTGTCTATTGCATAATTAGAAATTATGTTTGGAAAGAACACTATAAATATGGCTTTTACATGGAGACAGAAATAGTTGAGATGTGAATTAAGGTGTGTGGGACAGGGTAAGTAGGACAAGGTAAGTGGGACAGGGTAAGTGGGTCAGGGTAAGTGGGACAAGGTAAGAGGGACATGGTAAGTGAGATAAGGTAAGTAGGACAGGGTAAACAGGACAGAGTAAGTGGGACAAGGTAAGCAAACCCAAAAAGGTAAGTTGTGGCTGCAGGATATTTTGAGACAATGACGCCAAGGAAGACTGCGTGACAAAAACACCCACCTTTACTCATTCGATTGAGGACCATATCCAGAAGACAGTAGGTACCAGTACGTCCAACACCGTCGCTGAAACCAAACATGTTTCAATGAAAACATGGCAAACAATTATGGTTTTATGTACTGTATTTGTGGGAAAAGCTACAGGTGGAAGTGAACAACTGGATCCTGAGAATATGTAGAGTGAAACAAGATGACAGATGGAGGAACATGGAATTGTGACACGTGATTGAATGAATGAATGAAAGTTTATTTGGTTACTCGGTTACAGTGATATTGCAAGTATGAACATAATATGGTTTCACCAAGTAACTCGGGAGATTTTCCCTTGAGGTTTATTTCGAGAATCACCTACAATTAGGAAATGTAATAACTGTACATTTTTCTAGATTTTACACAAATAAAAAATGACAAGGCGTCGCAATCCAATATAAACTTAGACAATCTAACATCATGAAGCAAAGTGATAATTGAATGGTATAGAGAGCATTGGAAAATACTTGACAACTGTGTATCTGTGATAAAATGGAAGTATGAAGACATATAACACGAATGACATTATATAATATAAATAGATAGTATAACACATTGACACAGTGTCTGCAAATCATAAAAGGGCTTTAGTGCCAGGTTTAAGGTAATTATATATTTTTTCTTTTCCTATTTTTACATTTATAAAACATTAAAGCAAGGTGTTGATAACAGCAGTATCAATACATATAATAAATATCGAGGTAAATTAAATGACATGTGTCATGCAACGACGTGTGTATCAACTGTGAACATACAGGTATGTATCACGTATGTGTGTACATAATTATGCACACGGACACCCATATAGGGTAAAGCTTTATAATTAATGTTAATGAGTACAGATGTGAATTACACCTCATATGTACCTACATCAATACAGGGTAATTCCAACTCAAGTCTAAGTGGGACTCTATGACATATGTACCTACATCAATACAGGGTAAGTCCAACTCAAGTCTAAGTGGGACTATGACATATGTACCTACATCAATACAGGGTAAGTCCAACTCAAGTCTAAGTGGGACTCTATGACATATGTACCTACATCAATACAGGGTAAGCCCAACTCAAGTCTAAGTGGGACTCTATGACATATGTACCTACATCAATACAGGGTAAGTCCAACTCAAGTCTAAGTGGGACTCTATGACATATGTACCTACATCAATACAGGGTAAGTCCAACTCAAGTCTAAGTGGGACTCTATGACATATGTACCTACATCAATACAGGGTAAGTCCAACTCAAGTCTAAGTGGGACTATGACATATGTACCTACATCAATACAGGGTAAGTCCAACTCAAGTCTAAGTGGGACTCTATGACATATGTACCTACATCAATACAGGGTAAGTCCAACTCAAGTCTAAGTGGGACTATGACATATGTACCTACATCAATACAGGGTAAGTCCAACTCAAGTCTAAGTGGGACTATGACATATGTACCTACATCAATACAGGGTAAGTCCAACTCAAGTCTAAGTGGGACTCTATGACATATGTACCTACATCAATACAGGGTAAGTCCAACTCAAGTCTAAGTGGGACTATGACATATGTACCTACATCAATACAGGGTAAGTCCAACTCAAGTCTAAGTGGGACTATGACATATGTACCTACATCAATACAGGGTAAGTCCAACTCAAGTCTAAGTGGGACTATGACATATGTACCTACATCAATACAGGGTAAGTCCAACTCAAGTCTAAGTGGGACTCTATGACATATGTACCTACATCAATACAGGGTAAGTCCAACTCAAGTCTAAGTGGGACTCTATGACATATGTACCTACATCAATACAGGGTAAGTCCAACTCAAGTCTAAGTGGGACTCTATGACATATGTACCTACATCAATACAGGGTAAGCCCAACTCAAGTCTAAGTGGGACTATGACATATGTACCTACATCAATACAGGGTAAGTCCAACTCAAGTCTAAGTGGGACTCTATGACATATGTACCTACATCAATACAGGGTAAGTCCAACTCAAGTCTAAGTGGGACTCTATGACATATGTACCTACATCAATACAGGGTAAGCCCAACTCAAGTCTAAGTGGGACTCTATGACATATGTACCTACATCAATACAGGGTAAGCCCAACTCAAGTCTAAGTGGGACTATGACATATGTACCTACATCAATACAGGGTAAGTCCAACTCAAGTCTAAGTGGGACTCTATGACATATGTACCTACATCAATACAGGGTAAGCCCAACTCAAGTCTAAGTGGGACTCTATGACATATGTACCTACATCAATACAGGGTAAGCCCAACTCAAGTCTAAGTGGGACTCTATGACATATGTACCTACATCAATACAGGGTAAGTCCAACTCAAGTCTAAGTGGGACTCTATGACATATGTACCTACATCAATACAGGGTAAGCCCAACTCAAGTCTAAGTGGGACTCTATGACATATGTACCTACATCAATACAGGGTAAGCCCAACTCAAGTCTAAGTGGGACTCTATGACATATGTACCTACATCAATACAGGGTAAGCCCAACTCAAGTCTAAGTGGGACTCTATGACATATGTACCTACATCAATACAGGGTAAGCCCAACTCAAGTCTAAGTGGGACTCTATGACATATGTACCTACTATGGGACTCTATGACATATGTACCTACATCAATACAGGGTAAGTCCAACTCAAGTCTAAGTGGGACTCTATGACATATGTACCTACATCAATACAGGGTAAGTCCAACTCAAGTCTAAGTGGGACTATGACATATGTACCTACATCAATACAGGGTAAGTCCAACTCAAGTCTAAGTGGGACTATGACATATGTACCTACATCAATACAGGGTAAGTCCAACTCAAGTCTAAGTGGGACTCTATGACATATGTACCTACATCAATACAGGGTAAGCCAACTCAAGTCTAAGTGGGACTCTATGACATATGTACCTACATCAATACAGGGTAAGCCCAACTCAAGTCTAAGTGGGACTCTATGACATATGTACCTACATCAATACAGGGTAAGTCCAACTCAAGTCTAAGTGGGACTCTATGACATATGTACCTACATCAATACAGGGTAAGCCCAACTCAAGTCTAAGTGGGACTCTATGACATATGTACCTACATCAATACAGGGTAAGCCCAACTCAAGTCTAAGTGGGACTCTATGACATATGTACCTACATCAATACAGGGTAAGCCCAACTCAAGTCTAAGTGGGACTCTATGACATATGTACCTACATCAATACAGGGTAAGTCCAACTCATGTCTAAGTGGGACTCTATGACATATGTACCTACATCAATACAGGGTAAGTCCAACTCAAGTCTAAGTGGGACTCTATGACATATGTACCTACATCAATACAGGGTAAGCCCAACTCAAGCCTAAGTGGGACTCTATGACATATGTACCTACATCAATACAGGGTAAGCCCAACTCAAGTCTAAGTGGGACTCTATGACATATGTACCTACATCAATACAGGGTAAGTCCAACTCAAGTCTAAGTGGGACTCTATGACATATGTACCTACATCAATACAGGGTAAGCCCAACTCAAGTCTAAGTGGGACTCTATGACATATGTACCTACATCAATACAGGGTAAGCCCAACTCAAGTCTAAGTGGGACTCTATGACACGTTGCAGTATGTCCAGAGCAAGTATTGTTTTAACTTTTTTTTCTTTTTCAGATGCAGTATTTTATATGTATTCTGGTATGGTATTCTGGATTGGAATAAAGAAAGACAGAAGGGAAGGTAATTGTAATTCTGATGTGCCCCCCATCCTGAAAGGAATTAAAGGGAAGATGGAGAAAAGAGGATTACAAAGGTCTTTAGATGTTACAGTCATGAATTTGAAATGTGACCTGAAATGTGTTTCTACGTCACTTAATTCCAAAATTAGGTTCATTTGAATATTAGACCCTGTATAATGTCAGCTATCTTGGATTTGAGCCGAAAACGAGGTGTTGCCATGGGTGGATTCAGGTGGGGAATTTTTGGTGGTGAGACACCATCAATGAACCCATTTCAGGTGAGAAAGCTTTGTTAACATTTGTGTCCAACCTCTACTGACCACGATCACTTCGTTGCTGCGATTAATAAATGTTAAAATTAGGTAATGTTAATGCAAATCAGCACAAATGCCACACACTTTGTGGCAATGCCTTTGTGTAATTTTAAAATAAAATTCCATTTAATTAAAGTTCAAAGAGGAAGTAAGAAAGTGTGACTCGAGTCAACCCATATGACCTGAGTCAACAAGTCTGGCTAGGACCCCCATACCCACCAGAACCCCTCATAACCCCCATACTCATCACCTGTACCCACCAGAACCCCCATATCCACCAGAAGTTCAGAACCCCCCTCCCACACCCACCAGAAGCCCCCATACCCACCAGAACCCACATAAACCCCCGTACCCACCTGCAGTGAGTGACAATGGGGCAAGAGCGGCCGCGATATGACTTGTTCACCTTCCTGCAGCAGACAGCAAGACAACGGTTAACGCGTGTACATGTACAGTAATGAAGGCGTACACAGCTCGTTACAATGGATCCGTTAGATTTGTTAGACACCCACATAATCAAATAAAATGTGTTTCCATAGTACCATCACTCTGTGACGTTTCTTCATAGTCAATGTGAGCAGACCAGCAGTAATTGTCCTCCACATTTTAAATATCATTTTCACAACAGTAATAACCAAATAATTATGACTGAATATATAACAATGTTGACTGTTAGTAAGTACCCAACTGCACACATTCTAACCAGGTGGTAACACTCTACAGGCACCCAACAGTGAGGCATTCCGCACCTCGAAACTAAATTATTTTGCATGCATCAATGTTAGTTAAATACGCTCAGTGCTATCAGCCACGCTCCCTAGAGGGCAGCACATGTGCCGAGAGCACAGCTACGATATGTGGCATTGAGCAATCCCACGATGCACTGGTGTTAATAGCAGCAGTAGTAGTAGTAGCAACCGAACAGCCTGATCACTTTTGTGACTATGCAATTTGTCGAGTTCCCAATTGCAAATCACAAAAGCACGCCAGGCCGAAGGTAGAGTGGATTAGCGGCGGTGAAGTGAAGTGAGGATGATGTGAGGATGAAGACTATGAGGTAACCTGTCCGCGTCTACGTCGTGTCTCAAACGGAGGTGTCTCACCAGTCTATATTGTTGCTTTGTCACAACACACCACACATATTTGACAGACACGAAGAACATATCCAGAGGCCATTAAAACTCTCTTCTCAGTTGATTTAAAACATTATAAATGAAGTTAATTTTATGTTCAAATCTGCCGCGTGTGAATGTTTTATGTATTATTCTTTGGCAGTTTAATGAAAATATGTAATTTGCTAAAATCTTCAAAAGAATTCTAATTAATGGGGAATGTATAGAGCCAAAGATCTTTTGCAAGTTCTTGCTGAATTTTTACTGGATTCAGTCAAAAATAGTTTAATACTTTGTCCGATGATTTCCCACCAAAATATTTACATTTAAGGAAGAGCGTGATGTCATGGATACCATACCATCAATCTCTGTGTGAAATAAGGTCAGAACAAAAATAGTGAATAAATCAAACTAAGGAGGGACCATTAATTATTTGCGACATAAAAAACACTGTTGATGAACTACATTCAAGTCTTGATGATAATTTGCCAGCAATACATCTGAACTTTGTTTTGAACAAAACAACAAAATAAATTCTGATGTTCTGAAGAAGGGATTATGTACAAACATGGTGGGTGCTGTCATCTCAATATAGTGTATACCGGTAGATAGAATTATCCCACATAAGTAAACATACAACACCAAACAACAAGCAATTTGTTTTACTAACAAATCTTTAAAATATAGGATAAATGTAATGGTAGTTCATACTGTTTATTATTTTACACCATACAAATTAATTAGAACCAATTAGATGCACTTGTTATGACTGCATTAGTACAATAAACCAAAATAATATAACTACTACATTGGGTACATCAAAAAAGAATAACTGAATAAGTAAATGAATAGATGGGGAGTTTAACCAAGAATGAAAAGAACTAAGCCTACAAATGGTCAAGTTGGATACAAAAGGTAACAAAACTAAAATAATAATCCGGCCACAGGAAATGAAAATGAAATGGATGCCGCACATAACAACATATAAAAAAGAAAATGTGTTTTTTGCCGCTGGAAAACAAATAGATATGGGACATAATAGAAATCATAATGGAAATAGAATCATGTGACATGAGGAAAAGAAATGGAAGGAGCCAATGATCAGAGTGGCAAAGCAAAAAGCATGCAACTACCAGTAATTGCAATGTTAGTAGAGAAAGAAGCTATGTACTAGAAAACATGCACATGCACACACACATATCATGCAGTAGTACATCTTTTTAACATCATTGTACACCATTTTATTAGCACCATTTTAACACCAGCTGGTTACTTTCACACAGAACATAACTGTTCTTTACAATAATACCAAACTCATACGCCGGTACATCTTGTTGGTTTTACCATCATCTAAACTGTGTTGCATCTGACATGAAAACTAAACACATGTTCACAGTTGCAGCATAAAAAGCTGACTCTTCATAAAGAGTAACACATTTATTTGAACTCTTTGTTTCCTTGATAACGCAACCTGTTTCAACATACAACATACAAGACATCGTGTTAACATTCTGGTGATTTAGTAAATAATTTTTCCCAAGCTGAGAAACTTGGCAATACAAGGGTTAAAAATACACTCATTTGTGACAGATTGTCTAAATTCAGAGTACCGTAATGACCATATGTATTGGGACAGACCCTGCTACTAACTATTTTTGAGTATCTCAATGGCCCTATATCCTGTGTGTCCGAATACATTGGGACAAAAATTATTATATTTATTAAGGTGTCCCAAAACATACAGTCATTACGGTATGTCCTGGTCCCCATGTATCTTAATCTGTTCCTTATTTATCAACATTTATTTATATATTGTTCTTAATACTTGAATAAATATGTTGATGGTATACACCCCGGCAAATTGTGTTGAATACGTCAGAAACAGTGTTTGTAATTTGAAAGTTATGAAATGCAGAAACTGTAAGAAAACTTTCAATTTCTAAACAAGTTATTTTGGAAATATTACTGCTGGGCTAATGACAAGACAACCAATTCAATGAACCTCTTATTACTAATTACCACCCTGCCAGATCCCGGGCAATGCAGCAGACATGGTACCTTTAGCAAACTATACACATTTTATAGAAATAAATACCTGCGATGTGTTAAAGCGGATTGTTTTGTGACATGCAAGTGACCTGAGTTCATAATCAAGAGACTTCATGTTTGGCTCATTACTCGACAAGAGCATTACATTTACATGCACAAAGTTTAAAAGAATTTAACAAATCCATATCGCTTAATCTTGAACACAACACATAAATGGGGATGAGTAAAATTCAAGCTACCTAATGTTTTATGCTGTTCTAAAAAAATAAATCCTTTCACAATATATATATGTGCTAAATATCTAACATCTATTCCATCAATTTTATGAAAAAAACTGCTGGAAAAATTGTTTTGGGGGAAGCATTTATGAATATAGACCGACAGATTTCCAAATCTAATAATAAGACGCCTATTGCCCAAAATCGTGAATCCTATCTGCACTGAGTAAACCACTGTTTGTCATGTGATCAGTACATATCACATGGTCAGTACTGATCTTAGGCATGACACAGTATTACTGATAGTAAGTACACCTAAATGGCCGACTGAATTCGAACACCATAAAAATCTACACAAATGTTCTGTTTTATATGTTTTCAAACACCTGTTATTCGTACATGCCTGAACACGTACAGTCCATACAAATTTTGCACTACAATTTCGGACAGCTGAGAAATTAATTATTTTAGGTGAGCAAATACATAGTTATTGCGGTACTTGTGCATAATCCTCTCTATGGGCACGGGGTGTACCTTCGGAAGTCGAGCAGAGCCTTGACGGATGTGGGCACGCCAAGGTCGGACCAGGTGAGGAAGTTGAACTGTGTCACAGTGCGTGTCTCATTCGTCTGCAGGTTCTTCAGGTAGAAACTGCGCACCAGATAGTCGTCACACCAGATGTGTTCAGACACCAGATGCACCTGTGAAGCACACAGCAAGGTCAGGCTTTGTGACGTGTTAGTGGAAAGTCATCTGTTCTACGCTTTCAGATCTATGTTCTGTAAGACGGTCTCTGTACAATAAGCTATGCCGAGTAACAAGCTCTCTCTGATACACTAGATACATTCTCAGAGAGGATTGGAGATTATTGGATGAGGACAACTGTTCATTTTGTAAATGCTAACAATCTGAGTAGGTTTTCAAACTGAAATTATCTCCAAATGGTGAATTACACATAGATAAGCAAAGTTGAATTCTCTGATGCTTCTTTGACCACTTGCCGCGTAAGGTGTTTGCTCTGTAATCTCACTCAATCTTGTTCAATAACAAATTCTATCAAAAAAAGGTTATATTTTGCAAAGAAGCTCTTTCCAACTGATTACGTTTGGTACAAAGTTCTTTGTCTCTCTCTCTCTCTGTCTGTCCGTCTCACTCTTTCTGTCTAAATCTGCCTGCCTGCCTGCCTGCCTGCCTGCCTGCCTGCCTGCCTGCCTGCCTGCCTGCCTGCCTGCCTGCCTGCCTGCCTGCCTGCCTGCCTGCCTGCCTGCCTGCCTGCCTGCCTGCCTGCCTGCCTGCCTGCCTGCCTGCCTGCCTGCCTGCCTGCCTGCCTGCCTGCCTGCCTGCCTGCCTGCCTGCCTGCCTGCCTGCCTGCGCCTGCCTGCCTGCCTGCCTGCCTGCCTGCCTGCCTGCCTGCCTGCCTGCCTGCCTGCCTGCCTGCCTGCCTGCCTGCCTGCCTGCCTGCCTGCCTGCCTGCCTGCCTGCCTGCCTGCCTGCCTGCCAGACCTCATAGATATGATAGATTAGGAGACATGGTAAATATCTGACCTCGTAGATATGATAGAGTAAGTGACATGGTAAATATCTGACCTCGTAGATAAGATAGAGTATGCGACATGGTAAATATCTGACCTCGTAGATATAATAGAGTAAGAGACATGGTAAATATATGATGTCGTAGATATGATAGAGTAAGCGACAGGTAAATATATGATGTCATAGACATGATAGAGTAAGCGACATGGTAAATATCTGACCTCGTAGATATGATAGAGTAAGCGACATGGTAAATATCTGACTTCGTAGATATGATAGAGAAAGTGACATGGTAAATATCTGATGTTGTAGATATGATAAAATAAGCAACATGGTAAATGTCTGACCTCGTAGATATGATAGAGTAAGAGACATGGTAAATATCTGATCTCGTAGATATGATAGAGTAAGCGACATGGTAAATATCTGACCTCGTAGATATGATAGAGGTCACTGCCCTCCTCCGGCCAGTAGCGGTGGCACATCGCCACGGCGTTCTCCGTCAGACAGGTCAAGTTGACAATGACAACACTGCCTTGCTCCCAGACCATCTGAAAGTCACAACAACATGGTCACAAGTTGACAATAACTATGTCACTGCATTGCTTTCAGACCATCTAAAAGTGTCCAGAATATTAATTTTCTATGTTTGTCACCTACATGTGACAGAATATTAATTTTCTGTTTGTCACCTACAGGTTTCTACAGACAATACATCTTTAACCAATAGACATCACAGTCACACCATTTTATAATAATTAAATGAACATCAAAATAAACACAACTTGCAATTATAGAAAATCAATAGTTTTGAAGATACAGTTTAAAAGTGTTAGGCAACTGTTCAGTCTAACAGGGGTCAAGTGTGTCTACTCTGCCTGGGTGCTGTGACCAATTAAAGATTAGTCAAGGTCTCAATGGCCTAGGCTGTAGAGATTAGTCACAGCTTTTGACTTTCTGGAACATTACACAACATAAACTGTTGGGGTGGTTTCAAGGGCCCTTCTCAAAACCACATCACTAGATAATGTAAACCTTTTGCACTTTGGGGGCTCCTTAGGTGCCCTTAGAATGATTCAATCAAATACAGATTTATTGTATATAGTGGCAGCACCCTAAGATACATCTATGCAAAATTAGAAAAAAAGTTGCTGAACAGTTTTTGAAAAAATAGGACAAATGTTACATTTTTACCAGTTTTGGGGTCCTTGGAGGCCCTAGGGAGCCCTTAAAATGATTCAATCAAATACAGATTTCTCGTGCATAGTGGCAGTGCCCCAAGATATGTCTATGCAAAATTAGATAAAAAGTTGCTGAACAGTTTCTGAGATCCGGCAGCTAACGGCGGACGCAGAGTGATGGCAATAGTCCCTTGGACCTTCTGCCAAAGGACTAAAAATCACCTGTAATATCAAAGGTAAATATATTTTTAACGTATATATGTAAATATAGTGAGAATCGCAAATGCCCTAGACTCCACTGAAGTGACAAACAAGTGGAACCTCACTACGGGGCCTGGGTAACCGAGACTATGGACCCACCTGCCAGAAGTCTGCAATGGTGTGGGGCAGTGGCCCCTGGGTAGCGATGTAAGCGGGGTTTCGGGGGTCATGGTCCGTCTACAAAAAATCATTTTTAGTTAGAATTCATGTTTGATTTGAAATCTTGTATGAAGCCGAAACTATCAGGTTGTGAGATATACCTAGTCCTTCACCAAAGGAAGTCTGTAAAGTTAGTTAACTCTAAGTTGATTTCAGATTTAAACGGAGGCATACAATTCCTTCAAATAAGCAAATGTTCTTACCATACAGATGTTTTTCAATTTTTGTCGCATTTTTCTCACCACATATACATTCAATAGTATTTATTTAAAAACGTATTTATTTAACAAATTTGTGATTTGTCCATTTTTAATTATAGTAGTAAAACACATAGAAACTATATTACTGCATCTCACATCAGAACGTTTCTATTTATTACTTTATAATAATTTGTTAGCTCTTGGATATATTTCACTATTCTATGAATCAGCATGTTGGTATACATCTGACAGCCTGTTTCAAATGCTCCAAGCAGTGTAAGAAGACCTTTTAAAACAACAGACTTACGATCGTGCTGGCATTGATGTAATCTGATCCTGACACATTGGTGGTACTGTTCAACACAACGCGCGAGTGATCATCTGAAATAATGTACACACGTCTTGACAGAATACTAACTAAACATATTATATAAAATTCAATGCGTTTTCCTTAATGTAACTCTCAATAAGCCTAAGGCTTCCTTGTTAACATGCATTCTGGAGTACGTAGCTTTGGATGGCAACCTTGTTAACTACCTTGTTAATTTCAAATATACGTTTAAACAATATTACTGCTATATGGCATGCCTGCAACCAGAATATATTTCCAATTCACTAAATGTATTATTAAACTTTTGCGTACACATACGTATTGTTCAGCAAAGGTACATGCAATATAGTATGACTGAATGTCTTAGAACATCGACTTTCAAACTGCGTCATCATCTACCATGCTGTGAAGTTAGCAACAACTGTGGCACCATCTACCACATAATTGACAAACTTATTAATAAGTAATAACGTCTAATTTGAACACAAAATATTTTGCAGTAATATTATATACATTTAAAAACTTAAAATGTCATGCCATATAGCCACTCACAGATGAAATAAATTGTCTCGACTGCTAAAAAATCTGACAATAAAAAGTATGATGCGATACACTTACAAGGGAGAACATCGCTGTAGCGGTTCTTGCGCATGTTTGCTGGCTCCAGACCGACTGCAGTACTATTGGGCTCAGCTTCATACGCACACAGACCCTCCCACTCAAGCGACAGACGGTCCTTGTTCTTGAGATGGTCCTCCATGTACGACTGCAACAAATAATGGTCTCTCTGACATGGTCCTTCCTACATGCTGATGTCATGGGTTGGTAAGATGGTTCTTCAACTTTTAGCATAATTGCTTTGACTGTTTCAAGTATGGGCAAGAAAACGTTGGATTATCAGATGGTACAAAAAGTAATCACAAAGTTACAGTTTAAAATAGATATAGGGAGAAGCAAACAGAAATTGAGGACCAGTATTGAAGCGAACCTCACCCCTGACATACATGGAAAGGAGAGGAGAACAACATAGATCAGGAAGAAAGTAGGATGGAGGAGTTCTTACTAGATAATAACAGACTTCTATTGTGCCTAAATCCTTCAGAACCTAAGCTCAGAAGGGCAACAAACCGGAATTGTATATATAGATATATACATATATCATGAACAGTGAAGCAAAATCATTGTCTCATCAGAGTAAGGGACAGCTGAAGACATAGGGTGGAAATGTGAAGAGTTGGGGAGTTTTTTTTCGTTTTGGACAGCAGCTACAGCCTATAGGTTAACTATACTTGACATTGACTCACCAGTACAATGTGGCCTGTTGAGATGTCCATGTTCGAGGCGACTGGCTCTTCACTCCTGCAAAAGGGAAGTAAGTAAAATGTCTCGGTGCGACTACACACATTTGCACCCTGCACATCACACCAGACATTAACATGTGTGAATCGTTCACCATCGTCACTAGAGATGCTGCACCTTCGCCACTGACTGCTGCTCCCTCTTCTGAGCACCACGGAATCATTCCCAAGGCAACCGTTGTCAATTTCCCTGCCCCAAACTGCGATGTTACTATGGTTGCCATTTTCTGGTGGTACATATTCAGTTGCACCGCCGTAGTTGTCATCGTCATGGCAACTGTCGTAAAAGACATCGTTGTCAAGGTCTGATGATGACGAAGAAAGTGATGGCTGTACTTGTGTCTTTCCAAACATTGTAGCGCCCAGCTGACGTCAAAGGAGTACCACGTTTTATGATCAACACTTTTACAAGTCCTTCACATACAATTAGGTATTCATTCAGTCACATATGTGTGAAAAATCTCCTTGATTAACTGGTGATGACCATTTTTCTGTGATACCAGTGCGTCCATGCCTGTGTCTGTCTTGGAGCCACCAGCAAATCTTGACGGAAACACTCACATGAGGCATGCATAAACAGACTTCACTGCACACATCACACACAGTAAATCATAGGTAGAGTCATCCATGGCAGAACAGAACAACATCACCCACACACTGACAGTGGCCATAACACTGCAGCTTGTCGTCATCAGTTCAATGAGTAGTCCTTGTCCATACGTCTGTGAAGTACCCACTCCAAGGTTGCAGCAGCAGTAGCTAGGACTGGCTCACAAATTGCAGGTGGTAACGATTTTCAATGATAGAACACACAGACAACATTTGTGTTACAGCATGGCTGATTCATGTGGTCATGTAGGTGGTGTGTGCGACCGCGCGCGACTGAAGTGTAGGTCAGTAATCATGCCTTGTTAACAGCCAAGCCTTTGAAACACATGCAAAGTGCCTGGATTGAGATCCATCTTCAGCAGGTGCCATAAATAGCACATTAAACATGCAGTGATGGGCAAGTATTTCGCAGTGATCAAAGGATGGCGGTTTTATTGTCATGTAAACACAAGTAATTCAAAATTGTAAGTAGAACCAACGCAAACAATTTGAAGTCATTTCTGTTTCTGTTGCAAAATGTTAAATTTTGTCAAAGACTCTCAGTGCTCTAAACAATCCACCATCTCCTGCAGATCATAACAAGAAGAAATAGGGTGTGCCAATTATGTTGCAAGTACGACTATTGGAACTGTCTTCCAACTCTCCCAAAAGCATATCAAATACTCTCAATGCTCTTGCAGATCATAACAAGAAGAAATAGGGTGTGCCAATTATGTTGCAAGTACGACTATTGGAACTGTCTTCCAACTTTCCCAAAAGCATATCAAATACTCTCAATGCTCTTGCAGATCATAACAAGAAGAAATAGGGTGTGCCAATTATGTTGCAAGTACAACTATTGGAACTGTCTTCCAACTCTCCCAAAAGCATATCAAATACTCTCAATGCTCTTGCAGATCATAACAAGAAGAAATAGGGTGTGCCAATTATGTTGCAAGTACAACTATTGGAACTGTCTTCCAACTCTCCCAAAAGCATATCAAATACTCTCAATGCTCTTGCAGATCATAACAAGAAGAAATAGGGTGTGCCAATTATGTTGCAAGTACGACTATTGGAACTGTCTTCCAACTCTCCCAAAAGCATATCAAATACTCTCAATGCTCTTGCAGATCATAACAAGAAGAAATAGGGTGTGCCAATTATGTTGCAAGTACAACTATTGGAACTGTCTTCCAACTCTCCCAAAAGCATATCAAATACTCTCAATGCTCTTGCAGATCATAACAAGAAGAAATAGGGTGTGCCAATTATGTTGCAAGTACAACTATTGGAACTGTCTTCCAACTCTCCCAAAAGCATATCAAATACTCTCAATGCTCTTGCAGATCATAACAAGAAGAAATAGGGTGTGCCAATTATGTTGCAAGTACAACTATTGGAACTGTCTTCCAACTTTCCCAAAAGCATATCAAATACTCTCAATGCTCTTGCAGATCATAACAAGAAGAAATAGGGTGTGCCAATTATGTTGCAAGTACGACTATTGGAACTGTCTTCCAACTCTCCCAAAAGCATATCAAATACTCTCAATGCTCTTGCAGATCATAACAAGAAGAAATAAGGTGTGCCAATTATGTTGCAAGTACAACTATTGGAACTGTCTTCCAACTCTCCCAAAAGCATATCAAATACTCTCAATGCTCTTGCAGATCATAACAAGAAGAAATAGGGTGTGCCAATTATGTTGCAAGTACAACTATTGGAACTGTCTTCCAACTCTCCCAAAAGCATATCAAATACTCTCAATGCTCTTGCAGATCATAACAAGAAGAAATAGGGTGTGCCAATTATGTTGCAAGTACGACTATTGGAACTGTCTTCCAACTCTCCCAAAAGCATATCAAATACTCTCAATGCTCTTGCAGATCATAACAAGAAGAAATAGGGTGTGCCAATTATGTTGCAAGTACAACTATTGGAACTGTCTTCCAACTCTCCCAAAAGCATATCAAATACTCTCAATGCTCTTGCAGATCATAACAAGAAGAAATAGGGTGTGCCAATTATGTTGCAAGTACAACTATTGGAACTGTCTTCCAACTCTCCCAAAAGCATATCAAAATACAATTTTTCTTCACCAGGTTTCTTTTCAATAACTGTTTTGAAGAAACATGAAACCGTACAGCTCTTTCAGTTCAATTCATTCACTGTGACAGCTCGATTACATTCACTGTGACAGCTCGAGTCACTTCACGATTGTCTGCTTATGCCAATATTCACATCCCAAGTGACCAAGCTCTTACAAATGGACCATTCATCATAAATGAGTTGAACTCCCCAGGGTGATCAGTATGCAATCAGAGAACACAACGTGTTCAATCATGCGGAACGCAGACAAACAGTCCAGTAGAGCAGCCATAGATTATCTGGACTTACCAGACCGTGACCAGCATCCAGTGCCTTAGAGTGGTGACAATTGCAGATCAATTATCATGCAATTTAACTGTTAATGGCTTTTGTAATCGAGTACCAAGATGTGCCAATGACGTGCAGACATTGTGCATGTGTGTTTGTGTGCACACATGTGTGCTTGCATGCGTGTGAGTATTGAACTGATGAGGTGATGCATATTTCAGCTATAGTCTCTATGTGTCACTACTACCTACTGTGCTAGTCAAAATCATTTGATTTTGAAAAATAAAGGGTATAGTCTATGTTTGTTTGCTCTGAAATATTTATTTTACAGCTTGGTAGTTTTTACTCCCACAATAAGCACATGTTGCTAAATGAGAAATGAAAGTGATAGTTGGGCCAGGGCAATTTAATTATATTATGTGGCTGATTCAAACAAATTTCCAGAAAAAAAACTGAGTCAGCCTGATATGGATTTGAGTGCACGTTAATTAGTGAGTTTAATTTTGTTCACACTAAAAATAGAATGCTATAAACCTGTAAATTGCTATTTTTGAACAACAAATGATCTTCTAAAGATAGACCAGTCAATGTAAATCTCATCATTGCTTGAAAAGGCTAAACAATTACATATGTATAATGGTTTAACATTTAACCTGTATAAAGTAGTTTTCACCTCAAAAACAATGATCAATATTGAATGCTCTTCAAAGGTCTAGCTACTAAAGATAGTTCTTATGTAGTGCATTCCTTGGGATGTTTCAGTGGGCGTTACATGTCACTTCTGGCAGACCTGTTCATACCGACACCAACTTCACTTCTCTGGGAAGTATTTAGCCATGCCATAATTATTGCCCAAAGTCTATTTACTGATACTGTAATAACCATCGCAGTCTAGACCAGGTACTAATTTATACATATGAATGAACTGAGGCAACATGAAGTGAACAAAATAACCCAGGCTTCAAAACGACAGCAAGAGAATTTAAAAACTGATCTCTGGGTTGAGAGTCTGAAGTTTTAACCACTGTGCTACTGAACCCTACTGTACTAAGTTCAACCTGCACCAGTGCAAGACCACCGCTGATGACGACACGCAATTATTCTAGTCCTACTAGCTGACAACAAAGATCAATGGGCGTACTGTCGACGGGTGACACTTGGTATGACACATGACCATGTGCATCCGCGTCACAACTCGGGCAAATCACAATATGCAAATTATGACATTGTCGATGGCTGCAGATTAGCTCCTGCTGTGTGAGCGCAGGCATGGAGGAAGGATCGATACAATGCAGGGAAAGTCAAGAAGGTGACATGCAATCCAATGGTTAAGACGAGTGGAGAATTATTTTGATAGGAATATGACAGCATGATTCATAATGTCGTTATGCCTAGTGGGTATCGTAGTATTCATTGTGCTGATTTACATGTTCAGTGACTGAAATTAGCAAAAATGAACTGGCACAGATTTTTTTTAACTGGCCCAGATAAATTTTGAACTGACCCTGCTGAATTTGAACCCGCCTGACTAATTTACAAACCACATTGACACATTTCCATTTTTCCACATTCGTTAATCACACACACATGAATGTCTATCATTTGAATTTTATGATCCAGTATGAATTGGATTTGTAGATACAGATCTTTGATGGAAACATTCCTGAATCACCTGTGTGCATATCAGGGTTTGCGACTTGATCAAAAAAGCTAAAGGAACTAGTGCTAGTATTGCCTGAACTAGGCTGGTGGACTGGTGTATGTGGTATAGAACTAACACGAGGAACTAATGCTGTTGAACTAGCACGAGGAACTAATGCTGTTGAACTAGCACGAGGAACTAATGCTGTTGAACTAGCACGAGGAACTAATGCTGTTGAACTAGCATGAGGAACTAATGTTGCTGGGCTAATACAATGAACTAATGCTGTTGAACTAGCATGAGGAATTAATGCTGTTGAACTAGCATGAGGAACTAATGCTGTTGAACTAGCATGAGGAACTAATGCTGTTGAACTAGCATGAGGAACTAATGTTGCTGGGCTAATACAATGAACTAATGCTGTTGAACTAGCATGAGGAATTAATGCTGTTGAACTAGCATGAGGAACTAATGCTGTTGAACTAGCATGATGAACTAATGCTGTTGAACTAGCATGAGGAACTAATGCTGTTGAACTAGCATGAGGAACTAATGCTGTTGAACTAGCATGAGGAACTAATGCTGTTGAACTAGCATGAGGAACTAATGTTGCTGGGCTAATACAATGAACTAATGCTGTTGAACTAGCACGAGGAACTAATGCTGTTGAACTAGCACGAGGAACTAATGCTGTTGAACTAGCACGAGGAACTAATGCTGTTGAACTAGCACGAGGAACTAATGCTGTTGAACTAGCACGAGGAACTAATGCTGTTGAACTAGCACGAGGAACTAATGCTGTTGAACTAGCATGAGGAAGTAATGCTGTTGAACTAGCACGAGGAACTAATGCTGTTGAACTAGCATGAGGAACTAATGTTGCTGGGCTAAAACAATGAACTAATGCTGTTGAACTAGCATGAGGAATTAATGCTGTTGAACTAGCACGAGGAACTAATGCTGTTGAACTAGCACGAGGAACTAATGCTGTTGAACTAGCACGAGGAACTAATGCTGTTGAACTAGCATGAGGAAGTAATGCTGTTGAACTAACACGAGAAACTAATGCTGTTGAACTAGCATGAGGAACTAATGTTGCTGGGCTAATACAATGAACTAATGCTGTTGAACTAGCATGAGGAACTAATGCTGTTGAACTAGCATGAGGAACTAATGTTGCTGGGCTAATACAATGAACTAATGCTGTTGAACTAGCACGAGGAACTCATGCTGTTGAACTAGCACGAGGAACTAATGCTGTTGAACTAGCACGAGGAACTAATGCTGTTGAACTAGCACGAGGAACTAATGCTGTTGAACTAGCACGAGGAACTAATGCTGTTGAACTAGCACGAGGAACTAATGCTGTTGAACTAGCACGAGGAACTAATCCTGTTGAACTAGCACGAGGAACTAATGCTGTTGAACTAGCACGAGGAACTAATGCTGTTGAACTAGCACGAGGAACTAATGCTGTTGAAGTAGCACGAGGAACTAATGCTGTTGAAGTAGCACGAGGAACTAATGCTGTTGAACTAGCATGAGGAAGTAATGCTGTTGAACTAGCATGAGGAACTAATGCTGTTGAACTAGCATGAGGAACTAATGCTGTTGAACTAGCATGAGGAACTAATGTTGTTGGGTAACACAATGAACTAATGCTGTTGAACTAGCACGAGGAACTAATGCTGTTGAACTAGCACGAGGAACTAATGCTGTTGAACTAGCATGAGGAACTAATGTTGTTGGGTAACACAATGAACTAATGCTGTTGAAGTAGCACGAGGAACTAATGCTGTTGAACTAGCACGAGGAACTAATGCTGTTGAACTAGCATGAGGAACTAATGTTGCTGGGCTAATACAATGAACTAATGCTGTTGAACTAGCATGAGGAATTAATGCTGTTGAACTAGCATGAGGAACTAATGCTGTTGAACTAGCATGAGGAACTAATGCTGTTGAACTAGCACGAGGAACTAATGTTGTTGAACTAGCACGAGGAACTAATGCTGTTGAACTAGCATGAGGAATTAATGCTGTTGAACTAGCATGAGGAACTAATGCTGTTGAACTAGCATGAGGAACTAATGCTGTTGAACTAGCATGAGGAACTAATGCTGTTGAACTAGCACGAGGAACTAATGCTGTTGAACTAGCATGAGGAACTAATGTTGTTGGGTAACACAATGAACTAATGCTGTTGAAGTAGCACGAGGAACTAATGCTGTTGAACTAGCACGAGGAACTAATGCTGTTGAACTAGCATGAGGAACTAATGTTACCGGGCTAATACAATGAACTAATGCTGTTGAACTAGCATGAGGAATTAATGCTGTTGAACTAGCATGAGGAACTAATGCTGTTGAACTAGCATGATGAACTAATGCTGTTGAACTAGCATGAGGAACTAATGTTGTTGGGTAACACAATGAACTAATGCTGTTGAACTAGCATGAGGAACTAATGTTGTTGGACTAACACAATGAACTAATGCTATTGAACTAACCTTATGGACTAATGCTGCTGGACTAACAAGGACTGGTGCTGTTTAAATAGCACAATTAACTATTGTTGTTGAACTAATGCAATTGAGCTAACATCAAGTAAAACTGTTGAAACTGTGTTGAACTATCATGATGAACTAATGGTATTGAACTATCATGATGAACTAATATTGTTGAACTATCATGATGAACTAATGGTGTTGAACTAACAAAATGAAAAACTGTTGAACTAACATGATGAACTAAATTGACTGAACTGTCATAATCAACTAATGCTGTTGAACTAATGGTGTTCAACTACCATGATGAGTTAATGCAGTTGAACTAACACAATGAAGTAGTACTGTTGAACCAACACGATGAACTAATGCTGTTGAACTAGGTAGTATTGTTGAACTAACACAATAAACAAATGCTTTTGAACTAGCACAGTGAACAAGCCTTACAGAGACCACCCATGATGACGCAGCCATTGCCTTATCACCGGATCTACTTCCTGTCCGCACTCGAGACACCTTTAACTCGACACATCCACAAATCTCTACGGTAACGCCGGGTTAAGAACTTAATCGCTCTCACCATCAATCTGGATCACATGGTAGAAATGACGCGATCACATGATTACCAGCCGAGCGAACAATACCGGCCGTCAGTCGTGAGATCGTCCTGTTTGTATTCACTGATTAATCCAATGTCACTGTGCACAGATCAGACGCTTGATCCGCGGAAATGTCACAACATGGTAATCATGTTGACAGCAAAGGCCACCCGGTTGACAACGGATTTTTTGGACAGGAATCTGATACCACAACGGGCGACAGCGATATCTCATTGATGCACAGATCGACTGGAGCGAATATCGACAACCAGCGAGCAGCAGAGTAGCGACTGTGAGTGTGTCTGATGATAATGGCAAAGGACACATTGCGTTATTGATCAGTCAACAGCTGGAAAACACACTTAGTCGACACTTGCAAGGTCGTTATATGAGTCTGACAGCACCGGGTGTGTGTGTGTGTGTGCGGGGGGGGGTCAGGGTTGGGGTGAAATACGTTTTTCTTTCAAATACAAAAATAATGCTTTTTGAAATTGTAATAAAGATTTGTAGTACTTGAATCAAATTTTAAGTATTAAAATAGGTTTTTGTAAATAACATACTTACCTGTCCATGTCCATTAATGGGGTATGTGCACGCATAATTCGAGAGGTCCGCAATATAGTTATTTAGTATCCTAAATAAGAGTTCCTCCAAGATTTGAGACGACCCCCCACTACCACTAGAGCCCCCTATCCCAGTCCACAATGCGCAGTGGCATGTGCAGTGCTTTCAATTATTTGCGCAATCTAATGCACAAAGCATATGTAAGTGGGGCAGGAGGGAGGGAGCTTGGATGGACATGGACAGGTAAGTATGTTATTTACAAAAACATATTTTAATACTTAAAATTAGATTTTGTTACATAACAATGACTTAGCCTGTCCATGTCCATTAATGAATCGACTACCAGGTTGGCGGGTAGTGTGCTTATGTAAATTCCATTGAGGAATATGCCGTTCTTGCTAACATCTTTTATGTTGCAAATTACTTGCCACAGAAAATTATTCCTAAATTAGAATAATCTCTAGACAGAGTCTTTGTCACTGGCAACTATTAACGGAAGCAGCTGGAAACTGGTGGAAAAGTTACTGCTGTTACCGGGGATGCCCTGTAATGTGTCAGCACGTGTGCCTATGTTATTACTGCTGTTAACAGGGATGCCCTGTAATGTGTCAGCACGTGTGCCTATGTTATTACTGCTGTTAACAGGGATGCCCTGTAATGTGTCAGCACATGTGCCTATGTTATTACTGCTGTTAACAGGGATGCCCTGTAATGTGTCAGCACATGTGCCTATGTTATTACTGCTGTTACCAGGGATGCCCTGTAATGTGTCAGCACGTGTGCCTATGTTATTACTGCTGTTAACAGGGATGCCCTGTAATGTGTCAGCACGTGTGCCTATGTTATTACTGCTGTTAACAGGGATGCCCTGTAATGTGTCAGCACATGTGCCTATGTTATTACTGCTGTTAACAGGGATGCCCTGTAATGTGTCAGCACATGTGCCTATGTTATTACTGCTGTTACCAGGGATGCCCTGTAATGTGTCAGCACATGTGCCTATGTTATTACTGCTGTTACCAGGGATGCCCTGTTATGTGTCAGCACGTGTGCCTATGTTATTACTGCTGTTACCAGGGATGCCCTGTAATGTGTCAGCACGTGTGCCTATGTTATTACTGCTGTTAACAGGGATGCCCTGTAATGTGTCAGCGTGTGTGCCTATGTTATTACTGCTGCCTATGTTATTACTGCTGTTACCAGGGATGCCCTGTAATGTGTGTGTGCCTATGTTATTACTGCTGTTACCAGGGATGCCCTGTAATGTGTCAGCATGTGTTATTACTGCTGTTACCAGGGATGCCCTGTAATGTGTCAGCCCTATGTTATTACTGCTGTTACCAGGGATGCCCTGTAATGTGTCAGCACGTGTGCCTATGTTATTACTGCTGTTACCAGGGATGCCCTGTAATGTGTCAGCGTGTGTGCCTATGTTATTACTGCTGTTACCAGGGATGCCCTGTAATGTGTCAGCGTGTGTGCCTATGTTATTACTGCTGTTACCAGGGATGCCCTGTAATGTGTCAGCGTGTGTGCCTATGTTATTACTGCTGTTACCAGGGATGCCCTGTAATGTGTCAGCACGTGTGCCTATGTTATTACTGCTGTTACCAGGGATGCCCTGTAA
This sequence comes from Paraescarpia echinospica, assembly GCA_020002185.1. Taxonomy (NCBI): domain Eukaryota; kingdom Metazoa; phylum Annelida; class Polychaeta; order Sabellida; family Siboglinidae; genus Paraescarpia; species Paraescarpia echinospica. Next base: position 94,079,034 of record CM034531.1, on the reverse strand, counting down.
TGTGTCAGCACGTGTGCCTATGTTATTACTGCTGTTACCAGGGATGCCCTGTAATGTGTCAGCGTGTGTGTTATTACTGCTGTTACCAGGGATGCCCTGTAATGTGTCACCAGGGTGTGCCTATGTTATTACTGCTGTTACCAGGGATGCCCTGTAATGTGTCAGCACGTGTGCCTATGTTATTACTGCTGTTACCAGGGATGCCCTGTAATGTGTCAGCGTGTGTGCCTATGTTATTACTGCTGTTACCAGGGATGCCCTGTAATGTGTCAGCGTGTGTGCCTATGTTATTACTGCTGTTACCAGGGATGCCCTGTAATGTGTCAGCGTGTGTGCCTATGTTATTACTGCTGTTACCAGGGATGCCCTGTAATGTGTCAGCGTGTGTGCCTATGTTATTACTGCTGTTACCAGGGATGCCCTGTAATGTGTCAGCGTGTGTGCCTATGTTATTACTGCTGTTACCAGGGATGCCCTGTAATGTGTCAGCACGTGTGCCTATGTTATTACTGCTGTTACCAGGGATGCCCTGTAATGTGTCAGCATGTGTGCCTATGTTATTACTGCTGTTACCAGGGATGCCCTGTAATGTGTAAGCGTGTGTGCCTATGTTATTACTGCTGTTACCAGGGATGCCCTGTAATGTGTCAGCGTGTGTGCCTATGTTATTACTGCTGTTACCAGGGATGCCCTGTAATGTGTCAGCATGTGTGCCTATGTTATTACTGACCACATGAAATAAGTTGTTAAAATATCCAGTTATTGTAGAATTACTGTAAGTTCCTGTATAATCGGTGTTCAATTTTCTACAACCAAACATCGTTAATTTCTATACAGATTGCTGAAAGACGACTCAGTGGTTGCCTCAAAGTTGTGGATGGAGAACATCCACTATCTTGACAAATTAGAAAGAAACTACTGCACACATATCTTCTGCAATATTAGTGCAGTGTAGTATCTCATTGGAGCAACTATTATTTGTGTTATTGTTGTGTAAATGGTGGATAACATAAACCCTAGACATTAGCGTAACTAAGTCCAAAGTTTGAGTACATTTTGAACCAGTGATCGGTCATTGGGAGCGTAGGCCGGGCGTGTAGGCCAGTGTAGACACGCCACGGTTCAGTCGTCAGACATACTGCGTCCATTCTGTCTGGAAACTAGGCAGCAACATCGCAACTAGCCATGGCACCAATCAAACACAACGTAATCAGTATGATGCAAACGCATAGTTTGTCAAAACTAGCGGGAATACCATGCAGTTCCCTCTCCCGATGTCTGTCTGTTTGCAAAATTACATTTAATGGAGGCAGATATATCGCCTGGATGTAAAGTTTCGGTGGCGCCACTCGGTGAATTAGTAGTAGGGTCTACATGAAAAGACCCCTGGACAACGGCTGGAAACCCCGTGGAACGCACGTGGAGTTTGGGGCTTCTTGACCTATGTCAATAACCACGGGTTTGCGTGTTAGGTCTACGGCCTGTAATTGCCATTGTCGTTTGTCATTCTTGTCTTAAGTTAGTCATTATTGACGCAATTTGTCATCATCTACAAAATTTCTCCTCATCGTCGTATTTTGACATAATCGACATCATTTGTTATTATCGACATCATTTGTCATCATCAACATAAGTTGTCATCATCAACAGCATTTGTCATCATCGACATAAGTTGTCATCATCGACAGAATTTGTTGTCATCGACAGAATTTTAATCATCGTCAGATTTTGACAAACCAACGTTGCCATCACCGCCAAATAGTTGCACATTTTCGCCATTATCAACACCCCGTAACGTGTCATTATCTTCGGAAGACGGATGGTTGTATAAGGGTCCTGCCTGTATGAGTTGTCGGGCGCGTGCGTGCAATAGCGACTGTTTAGGCGGAGCTATAGGGGCCTAGACAATGGCAGCGGCTTGACACCTTTGGTAGGTGGAACGCAGGTGGTTCGTACTTAGCGCGTGAGCCGACGCTTGCTGTCCCCCACTGGACGGTTGCGCCTCTCGCTCGCGCCGCAGCCGGGCACACGGGCCCGACTCGTATGTCCTGTTCCTGCTTGTAGACAAACTCAGTGTCGCCTAAGAGACGTCTTTAGTTTGTATTGATTTGATGTTCACTGATAGTGATTTCTCATCATAATCGATTTGGCGCACTTGGGTATACAGGGGCCCCGTCGGTCGATGCACTGTTGCTCTGTAGTCGACTTCGACATCGCCTCATGTCGGCTTGTCGGCATTAGATTTCGATTTGATGTCCACTTATAGTGATTTCTCATCATAATCGATATGGTGTGCTTGGGTATACAGGAACATCGTAGTGGAGATGCCTGTTACCCTCGACTAAACCACTCCGGGGTTGTCGACTTCAAACATCGTCTCTCCGGCTTAGTTATGGGTTTGGTTGTCCGAGACACAGTATGTATAAAATTGAAGTGACACCTGCCTTGTCCACGTGTCGGCTTTGACACATACTGTTGGCAGAGGCCAACTTGCTGTCTGCTGGAATAAAGGAGGGTCGCCAGTCGCTTGACGCAAGCAGGTGTTACACTGTCTGGCTATGCTATGCGATCTTTCTTAGGTTGCTTCCCCAAGTTATAGTAACCATAGCAATAAAGCAAGTATACAATGTATTACATGTCCAAATAGGTAACCATGTATATTACTCTTCCAATATAAGATGATAACCTGCATTGTGAAACGTGTTTATGAGTATTTTACCAGCTAAAGTATGTCGTAAAAAGTATTAGAGCTGATGGAATAGGCCCCGATACATAGCAAGCGCTCCTTCTGAAGGCCGCGAGGGTCCCCGGCCGCGCACCAGGCGTATTGTTGCTAGCTCGCTGGCAGCTGGTGTTTAAGTTAGTTTGCCGTACAAGGCCGAAAGAACGACCACCATAGGAAAAGATATTACCCGAGATATCTAAAAGATTTAACAAAGTTCTATTTATAAGATTAATGTAGTATATATATCAGGAACTTGACAAACATCGATAGCATACACTATATAATGCATTGCTAATTACACGTGTTTCTCCTAATGGCGCAACAATTGAAAGCACTGCACATTGTCATGTAGTGGTGCATTGTGGACAGGGATAGGGGGGTCTAGTGGTAGGGGGGGTCATCTCAAATTTTGGAGGAACTCTTATTTAGGATGCTAAATAACTATACTGCGGACCTCTCAAATTATGTGTGCGCATAACCCATTAATGGACATGGAAAGGCTAAGTCATTGTTATGTAACAAAAGCAACGTATTATGATAATTTTACCGTTATCAGAGCATAACTATCAACTGAGTCATGTAGCATATAATGCCGAAATTATATAACCAAGAACAATTCAAACAGTAAAATTATATTAACAAATGGGTTTCATTTAAACTGTTTCCAGCAGTCAATATGTTGGAATAAATCTAGTTTATACCACATGATTTTAAAACAAAACGACCCGACTTTCTACGTGTGACCCCAGACAGTCGCCCTGTCTACCATGACATCGATCCATCACTCAATCGTGCCGTGGAACCCATTAACTCGGCACACACGCAGATACTCTGCATTACGACCAAGCTCTGCCCTGTACTGAACAATACAACGCTAGTGATCATACCACAAGTGCCAGCTAAATCAATTATGGCGTGCGTGTCGTTGTCATAAAACTGAAAAATCGCCACGCTTTATGGTTTTACTGGTTTACGACACACCGTCAGTAGACGGAGCGTGCGGCAGCCGTGAGTACCACCGAGGTCGCCATGGTTACCGCACCGATCTATGCTATATCGGCCGTGATGTAGTATAGATATTTGCATGGAAAATGGTGGGATTATGCAAGGTGCAGCGTAGTCTGCAACAGCTGTGGATAGAGCAAACTGGTCAGATACCGAGAATCACACGCCTGGTTCGCAAAGTCTACCTACAGCATCATAGTTCCCCTATTATCACTCACTTAGTTGAAATTATGATTTATTATTATATGATCAAATCTGTATAAAACTTAGCAAGATGAATGCAATTTAACAAGATCAGTAGTATTATACCGTGCATCTACCATTAACTGTCTGGTCTACAGTAATATATTTAAAGCATTTTAGTTTTCAGTTCCCCTATTATCACCCTATTATTAATTACTTAGTATTGTACTTGAAAAAATTTAAACCCATTCATACCAAGGCTTTATAAACTATGCAACAAAATATATAATTACCAAATATATATCACAAAGTAACATTCAAAATTGCTATACATGCAAGCCAAATGGACCATATCTACAGAAGACATTTTATAATATAAACATATTGTTATTAGTTATACTCTAGTATGTGTTAGATTATGTTTGTAAATGTAGGTTAGGCTAGTTTTGTTTCAGTTAACATTAACTGACAATAATGACATCAGTGGGTTTAGAGATGGTAGTGATAATTATTGATATTAATATTTGTAAATTATGGTATTACTTGTTTACTACTCTTTTTGTACTTCAATTAATTTAGAGGGTTTTTTCTAGTTTTTTTATATAACATCATTAAGTTATATTTATACAGACATATTTATTATATATTCGTCATGGTGGCCTGCACGTCAGTGATCTTGTAGGTCTTAGTGCAGGTCTCCATAGATCAATCATCATGTATACTTATAATAATGTATAAACTGTATTATTATGTACATAATTGATCTGAAATAAAATGTATCTATCTAGTGCATCATCTCATGGTAATCTGTTATTACATAAGTTGAAGTTGGATTTGATGTCAATAACATCACTATTGGCTCACAAGGATAACAATATAATATACCATACTATCATAATTAACATTTTGGACAGCTTATGGTATAGAGCTTAATCGGTCTGCAGTTATAATGTTATATAACTACATTATATAATGCATTATACAAATATATTTTACAATCTTTTCCCATACTTCAGTCAGTTGTAGCCACATAATGGACAGTAATTTGATATACCGGTACACAGAAACACACTGACAGACACGTGGAAGGAGGCTGCTTGAATTCGAAAATCAAAAGGAAATATTATATCTTCCCTTGTTGTTCCCATTAAGTTATTATACATAATTTGTCTTAATTTGATTTGTATTTGTAGGGGAACGGCATGCAAAACAACCCCTTAAGCGAGATTTGTCATAAAGTTGATATTTTGGACTCTAATAATTTGTTTTCTATGGGATCATGTTCTCCACTTGTTTGACTACATTTGTGCTAAAATGTAGCATATTTCTGTTAAAATTACTTTATCTACAGGGTTCCAGAACACCACCCGATTTTCTACTCGCTGAAAGGTTGCATCCAAAACGGGCCCCCTGCACATCCACTTGTATTATTTAGTGATCATCACACATTCCGCACACACATTGTGTACCCTCGGACCCTGAGCAGTCGTGGTGTATCCATGCCGCACATTACTGACATTTTATCCTTTCTTCCCTGTCCTTGCTGTCCGAAAACAGTTGGTACATCTTTGTGTCTGCGCCCAGTTGATCTCTTCCTTACCCGTGTAGTTCCACTCATGCTGGGTGGTGGTATCTTCCTTCCCCATGTAGTTCCACTCGTGCTGGGTGGTGGTATCTTCCTTCTCCATGTAGTTCCACTCGTGCTGGGTGGTGGTATCTTCCTTCCCCATGTAGTTCCACTTGTGCTGGGTGGTGGTATCTTCCTTCCCCATGTAGTTCCACTCGTGCTGGGTGGTGGTATCTTCCTTCTCCATGTAGTTCCACTCGTGCTGGGTGGTGGTATCTTCCTTCCCCGTGTAGTTCCACTCGTGCTGGGTGGTGGTATCTTCCTTCCCCGTGTAGTTCCACTCGTGCTGGGTGGTGGTATCTTCCTTCCCCGTGTAGTTCCACTCGTGCTGGGTGGTGGTATCTTCCTTCCCCGTGTAGTTCCACTCGTGCTGGGTGGTGGTATCTTCCTTCCCCATGTAGTTCCACTCGTGCTGGGTGGTGGTATCTTCCTTCCCCGTGTAGTTCCACTCGTGCTGGGTGGTGGTATCTTCCTTCCCGTGTAGTTCCACTCGTGCTGGGTGGTGGTATCTTCCTTCCCGTGTAGTTCCACTCGTGCTGGGTGGTGGTATCTTCCTTCCCCATGTAGTTCCACTCGTGCTGGATGGTGGTATCTTCCTTCCCCGTGTAGTTCCCTCGTGCTGGGTGGTGGTATCTTCCTTCCCCATGTAGTTCCACTTTCGTGCTGGGTGGTGGTATCTTCCTTCCCGTGTAGTTCCACTTTCGTGTAGTTCCCTGCGTGCTGGGTGGTGGTATCTTCCTTCCCCAGTTCACTGTATCTTCCTTCCCCGTGTAGTTCCCTCGTGCTGGGTGGTGGTATCTTCCTTCCCGTGTAGTTCCACTCGTGCTGGGTGGTGGTATCTTCCTTCCCGTGTAGTTCCACTCGTGCTGGGTGGTGGTATCTTCCTTCCCGTGTAGTTCCACTCGTGCTGGGTGGTGGTATCTTCCTTCCCCATGTAGTTCCACTCGTGCTGGGTGGTGGTATCTTCCTTCCCCATGTAGTTCCACTCGTGCTGGGTGGTGGTATCTTCCTTCCCCATGTAGTTCCACTCGTGCTGGGTGGTGGTATCTTCCTTCCCCGTGTAGTTCCCTCGTGCTTCTTCCCGTGTAGTTCCACTCGTGCTGGGTGGTGGTATCTTCCTTCCCCGTGTAGTTCCACTCGTGCTGGGTGGTGGTATCTTCCTTCCCCGTGTAGTTCCACTCGTGCTGGGTGGTGGTATCTTCCTTCCCCGTGTAGTTCCACTCGTGCTGGGTGGTGGTATCTTCCTTCCCCATGTAGTTCCACTCGTGCTGGATGGTGGTATCTTCCTTCCCCGTGTAGTTCCACTCGTGCTGGATGGTGGTATCTTCCTTCCCCGTGTAGTTCCACTCGTGCTGGGTGGTGGTATCTTCCTTCCCCGTGTAGTTCCACTCGTGCTGGGTGGTGGTATCTTCCTTCCCCGTGTAGTTCCACTCGTGCTGGGTGGTCGTATCTTCTGCTTTAACAATTTTGGTCAGATTATGTTCATAAATCAAAGTTGACGTTTGTCTGGATTGAGCGTGGTGATGCATGTCTTTGGTCTGTTACTCAACTTTCGTTTCGTTGATTGATCTCCTTTCAGTATAGGTGATACACTCGCCATGGGGTTTATTATCATGATTTGGTGATAAATGCAACTTAACAATATACATGTATATTACACTACTTAATAATATAATATGTACCCATACAGCTCATATTGACGTTGTATAAAATATATTAGTAATACTATTGTTTTGCTTAAGAACTGTATTATTATTTTATTGTATAAGTGGGTAATATGTAACACCCTATTTTTGTAAAATAATATAATATCATAACACATTACAATTGCAGGTGTGTGAACTGTACCAACAGCATATCAACGATAGTGGACCCCTGTTAGCACAGTTGGCCACACAGAGGCGTCGGGTTGATCATCAATTTTGAATACAAATCCTGCATGTTTTAAAATCTAATAGACACATATCAGAGCACACACATTTGGCTTATTATACCACAGTTTCCGTTGTTTTCACCGCGCACAAACAGAAATAGCGCTAACATTTAAAGAAAAGTGTGAAAAACAATCTTTTTGAGTTCACCTCTTTGAATGTGCATTTCGCACTTCCGACCAATTTTCACTAGAGCCCATTTATGAGTTACTTAGCAGTGCCACCACCAATTTTACTGTATATAATACAATAATGCTAAACGGCTGGGGCCCGTTTTTGGCAGGGGGCTAGTTTTGTATGCCGTTCCCCTACGTATCGTAATACATTAAAACAATTTATTTGATTTGGTAAAATGGGCTGAGGGCTAGTACTGTCCATCACTCCATCTATTCTGGTCTAAGGTCGACCCCGACCAGGCAGGCAGGGGGTGGGGTCTACACCAGTCGTATCATCTGTGTACAATGATTACAGTGTTGCCATCTAGTGGTGATCAGTCTGTTGAAGTCAGCTGCAAACTATAAGGTAAAACTGACAGGGAAACTATATGAATATTAGGACAAATTTTCAAAATAAAGCCTTTGACCTGAACAGAGAAGATTAAGATGCTCCTGCAGCCACGGATGGCTGATGGAAATCTTCCTGTGATTGAAAACATTAACGTACAATGCAGTTTGGACACAATGCAGGACAACCCAGTCCTGTGATAACATGCGAAAGAAAACAAACTGGACTAGACTGGAACAATTAAACCCACATATTTTGGGTAAGTTGGATCCCTGATTGTCGCCACAACCATGATCCTCTGACACTAGGAAAAATATGATTTTCTAAACACATCCTGTTGAAAAATGCCGGCCCCGCAACACTGCGACGAAAGTGATTTTCACGACCTACCTCACCAATCAAGCCATCATTAAAATACACGGAGATTTTCGCGTGGAACTGGGAACTACTGCACGAGACATTCTGGTCACGACGCCGTGGCAATTCCTGTGATTTGTCACCGACGTCACCAAAGCCATCTCATCGTATTTATATCAATACGCACGCCCACGGCTGCAAAATTAATACCGTGATTATGTGTGTGAAACATGCATCCTGTAGGCTGGCCAGGCAGAAAGCCTCACAGCCATATGTAAAAATAATCCTGCAAGACGGTCATGGTTATTAATACCAGCAGATTTTCTGAAAGCCTGTTGCCAGCCGACGGCTGTTAATATACCGCATAATTTTGGTCTGCACTGGAGTTAGCAAAATATCTGCAGGGATTATGGTTCATTATAATAACGAGCTGACACCGACCCAAGAAAAAACAAACCAAGGCCTGCAGTTATTACCATATGTTTATCTTAACCTTGTTCACAGTGGCGCCCTCTGGTTGGAGTTGCTCACCACTCAATTCGCCCAGTGTCTCCATTTTTCTCCAACAGGGAAAAAGCATACCGTCTAAGTAAAGAACTATAAATATTTAAATACATTGCCAATTGGGAGAAGAGAGGAGAATGGTCCATAGACGTGAGTGAAGACAGAAAGTGATGACTGGATGATGGCACTTTGGAGGGAGGAGATACAACCACACTTCCCACAGTCACCATAGTAACAATATTTTATGTAGATGATCTCAACTTCAACTTTATTTATTTCTAAACCTGTCCGTCACTAGTTTCACTGATGGACTAATACTGAGAATGTGAAGAATCTATCAGCATAGGGGACAATGTAGCACTGATGACCAGCGAGATTTAACCAGATCCGATCCAGTGCGATAAGCTCCAGATCATTATTTCTTTCGAAGCGGTAGTTTGTGACAGAAATCGTTCTTTACGAGGTCAAAGTTACTCAACTGGGCTGGCGGTTTCGTTTAATCGACAAAGCGCTTCAGCTGACTCGAACGCTAAAACAGCGACTGTCTGTGCTTACAACTGAATTACAACTGCCACAATTGCGTTATAAAACGTTAAAGGAATAGAGACTGACTGTGCCATCCTGCAACCATCGACAGTGTTTTAATTATGGTCGTCGTGGTTGTCGTGGCAACTCGTTGGTTGACATGGCGACCAAGCATCTGTATCTGGAAGTGAGGGAGACTGGTCACATTAAAAGACTGACGTTGTCACTGTTTGCGGGCACAAAAGGTTGACAGGTGCTTAAGGGGACACAGGCATGACATCCTATATCAAAGGACACTTGATGTCACATTCTCTTAAATGTCACAATCACTGTCACCAGTTGTCAACAGACGCTGGGGTCAGGCCACAATTAATTTCCCACGGGGTGACAATGTTAGAAAGATTGGGCACAATTACAGATGTGATTGAGAGAGACAGAAGGAGAGTCAACAGGGAAGAGACTCTTGTGGCATTTGACAGCCAAAACAACCTGATCATTGAGTGGACCAGTCACGAGAGATCAGCATTAACACCCTCAATACTACCTTCATTTACTGAGTGGACCAGTCACGAGAGATCAGCATTAACACCCTCAATACCACCTTCATTTATTGAGTGGACCAGTTACGAGAGACCAGCATTAACACCCTCAATACTACCTTCATTTATTGAGTGGACCAGTCACGAGAGACCAGCATTAACACCCTCAATACTACCTTCGTTTATTGAGTGGACCAGTCACGAGAGATCAGCATTAACACCCTCAATACTACCTTCATTTATTGAGTGGACCAGTCACGAGAGACCAGCATTAACACCCTCAATACTACCTTCGTTTATTGAGTGGACCAGTCACGAGAGATCAGCATTAACACCCTCAATACTACCTTCGTTTACTGAGTGGACCAGTCACGAGAGATCAGCATTAACACCCTCAATACTACCTTTCTTTATTGAGTGGACCAGTCACGAGAGATCAGCATTAACACCCTCAATACTACCTTCGTTTATTAAGTGGACCATTCACGAGAGATCAGCATTAACACCCTCAATACTACCTTCATTTATCAACATTTCTTACTGACAGGGATCCAACACCAATTTGACTTCTCTGGGAAGCATTCAATCATGTTACAATTACCATACAAAGACGATTCGTTCACATATATTCATCATAATATATTGCCAGGTACTCATTTATGTAGCTTATTGAACTAAGGCAATGTGGAGCAAGACAAAATTGCTTTTAAATGGCTGCAAGAGATTAAAACGATGGTTTATGTCCCTCAGATAAAACGTCTTACAGAAAAATAACAAAAACCACAACTACATTCATTCATCCTAGTGACCTCTAGTGGAAAGAAAAATGACGATGTGTTCAGCAGTGCGGCCACCTAGCAAACTCGCTATCTGCCAATACAATCACAAATTATAAAGATAAAGTAATTTCTGAACATATTCACTCGAAAAGCAATTGAGTGCAAAATCTTGTCATCAATGTCACCGTTACCAATCTGGTAGAACAATGTTAGTTTCACAACTCACCACGAGGAGGTGCTGCTGCGACTTGAGGGACTGCGCACTTCACTGTTCGACACGCTCGACACTCGGGCTGCAATGGCGTGGAGCGGCTCCGGCTTCTCCGACGACTTGCTCTGCATGTGCTGGCGACACAGATCCTACAAGAGACACGTCATGTGACACCACGTCATGTGACACCAAGTTCACAAAAATTTAATATTTATTACTTTTGCTGGCTCTTTTTCACTTTCAGTTTCTTTCAAATATTTTATTTTACTTTTTTTACGCCATTTTTGAAATTTTGTCCAAACCAGGACTAAACATTTGTTGAGCTAGGATATTATCTAATTTACACAAATATTTAATAAATCCTCATGAAACAATGCGCACAAAAGAGCATTTGTTTTCAAAATGCAATAAGTACCATCTGTCTTTTTTTAAATAAAAATGTGATATATGTTCAGCCAATTAGCACCACCGGAGTGACGGCATACGCTGTATTAATGTGATATATGTTCAGCCAATTAGCACCACCGGAGTGACGGCATACGCTGTATTAATGTGATATATGTTCAGCCAATTAGCACCACCGGAGTGACGGCATACGCTGTATTAATGTGATATATGTTCAGCCAATTAGCACCACCGGAGTGACGGCATACGCTGTATTAATGTGATATATGTTCAGCCAATTAGCACCACCGGAGTGACGGCATACGCTGTATTAATGTGATGTATGTTCAGCCAATTAGCACCACCGGAGTGACGGCATACGCTGTATTAATGTGATATATGTTCAGCCAATTAGCACCACCGGAGTGACGGCATACGCTGTATTAATATACAGCGTTTTGATAACAAAATCATTTGTGTAAGAAATATTTCAGAGTCTGCCACCATTCTCTCACATTTTGGATTCTAAATATATATCAACTTAATTTACAAGTTGTTATTTAAAATTTGAGGATGAAGCACAAAGGTTACTTTTTCTCAAAATGAATAGAATGGATATATCGCATTTTGCCCTGAAACCTTTCATATCTTCTGTGACGTATTCCACTCGATGTCTTGTAATTATCTATTTCCCACAATGCAATCTGTGAGGTATTCCACGAGGATTTCTAAGTAATATTCGAATAAAGACGTCCTTTTGTCCAATAATCTCCCACGAGGTAGTTCAGGAGGTTTAAAGCTGGTTCTGTTCTTAAAGAGGTTTTTAATAAGGTATTAACCTGGGCAATCTTGTCTACAACGACATCTTCAATAATGTCCAATCTTGCAAGGATCATCACCTTGCAGCTTTTTCATCCATATGCTCGTCCTGTTATTTCCAATCTTGCAAGGATCATCACCTTGCAGCTTTATCATCCATATGCTCCTCCTGTTATTTCCAATCTTGCAAGGATCATCACCTTGCAGCTTTATCATCCATCTGCTCCTCCTGTTATTTCCAATCTTGCAAGGATCATCACCTTGCAGCTTTATCATCCATATGCTCCTCCTGTTATTTCCAATCTTCCAAGGATCATCACCTTGCAGCTTTATCATCCATATGCTCCTCCTGTTATTTCTAATCTTGCAAGCTTTATCATCCATATGTTCCTCCTGTTATTTCCAATCTTGCAAGGATCATCACCTTGCAGCTTTATCATCCATATGCTCCTCCTGTTATTTCCAATCTTGCAAGGATCATCACCTTGCAGCTTTATCATCCATCTGCTCCTCCTGTTATTTCCAATCTTGCAAGGATCATCACCTTGCAGCTTTATCATCCATATGCTCCTCCTGTTATTTCCAATCTTGCAAGGATCATCACCTTGCACTTTATCATCCATATGCTCCTCCTGTTATTTCCAATCTTCCAAGGATCATCACCTTGCAGCTTTATCATCCATATGCTCCTCCTGTTATTTCCAATCTTGCAAGGATCATCATCTTGCAGCTTTATCATCCATCTGCTCCTCCTGTTATTTCCAATCTTGCAAGGATCATCACCTTGCAGCTTTATCATCCATATGCTCCTCCTGTTATTTCCAATCTTCCAAGGATCATCACCTTGCAGCTTTATCATCCATATGCTCCTCCTGTTATTTCTAATCTTGCAAGCTTTATCATCCATATGTTCCTCCTGTTATTTCCAATCTTGCAAGGATCATCACCTTGCAGCTTTATCATCCATATGCTCCTCCTGTTATTTCCAATCTTGCAAGGATCATCACCTTGCAGCTTTATCATCCATCTGCTCCTCCTGTTATTTCCAATCTTGCAAGGATCATCACCTTGCAGCTTTATCATCCATATGCTCCTCCTGTTATTTCCAATCTTCCAAGGATCATCATCTTGCAGCTTTATCATCCATCTGCTCCTCCTGTTATTTCCAATCTTGCAAGGATCATCACCTTGCAGCTTTATCATCCATATGCTCCTCCTGTTATTTCCAATCTTCCAAGGATCATCACCTTGCAGCTTTATCATCCATATGCTCCTCCTGTTATTTCCAATCTTCCAAGGATCATCACCTTGCAGCTTTATCATCCATATGCTCCTCCTGTTATTTCCAATCTTCCAAGGATCATCACCTTGCAGCTTTATCATCCATATGCTCCTCCTTTCATGTTATTCAAGATTAATTCCTAAAAGAGGTTTAAAGTTTCTATATAGTACCGTGTCCAGTCCCTACACATGCTCAAAGCGCTTTACACTTCACTAACTGGCAAACCTATTCAATTAAACTACACCATCACACACGCTACCCAACTAAGTTTCCAACAGAAACCTTATCCCTTCCTTACCCTGCCGAGTGAGAAATACATGAGACCATCCGACAAGGTCAGGCATTCACCCGCGAGGTCCTGGCAGTAACAAATAACGACACCAGAGGGAGCAGACGACTGCGACCGTCCACTGCATCAATGACAAACTAATGTCATCAGCACCAGGTGACGATGGGCAACTTGGCAGTCATCGATTGGCACATCTCGCCTTTGTCTTGCCTCAAGGCACAGTGTGACTCCCAAGGGCCACGAGCGACCACATCACCATTCATTTCTTTCCCAACGTCATTACCCAAATTCTATCGGTATTCTTCTGGAGATATTGCCACGGCGACAACACAGGGCCACCCTCATCAACCAATCGCTAATCATGTGGCTAATCACATGACTAATCACTCAACTAATTAGTGTCCAGATGATCCTGTCAAAGACAATGCGCCACCGGACATGTGAGCTATCCCTAAATAATTCCGCAATCTGAAAGGGCAGGTTGTCACCACGACAACAGATGCCGGCATGCGTAGGGAGTCTGCTGTCAGATAAGGCCCTTGCATGGTGGCAATTTCCGGAGAAGCTGTCTTCATTATAGCAGAATTTTCGCCAAATGGCTATTTGATACTGGTCACTATCGATGTTAATGGTTATGCATGCCGGTGGTCCAGCGGACCACAGCTGCTCATTTGGCGGGGGAACATTTTGTGACACACCACAAGTCCAAAGGCACCTGTTTAGAGGCACGCCATTTTGCATTATGCCACTTTGTCAGGTTTTCGTAAGATTTCAGGAAAAAGATGGACAAACATCTTTGTGTGATAGCTGATTAGCTATTTGATTTGAGTACTTTATATTCTATACTAACTGAGGTATTTTTAAATGAAATTTCAAAAAATGCAATTGTAAATTCAGGACATTCCAACAATAAATCATGGCATAAACTTTAAAGTTGTAATATTGCAAAATGCAGAGAAAAATCAAGATATAATAAATTCAAATAAAACAACTGTAAAAACTTTGTAAACAACTATATATTTGACAGAGACAGATACAGAGAGTTAGAGAGAGACAGACAGAGGACAGACAGACTGACCGATGGATAGATGGACAGATGGACGGACGGAGAAATAGATAGACAGACAGACAGACTGAGAGAGTAAAAGAGGGAGAGACAGATGGACAGATGGACGGACGGACGGACGGACGGACGGACGGACAGACAGAGAAATAGATAGAGACAGACAGATGAAAAGAGAGACAGACAGACTGATACAGAGAGACGAAAAGAGGGAGAGACAGATGGAGAGACAGATGGGCGGACGTACAGACGGTCAGACGAACTGACAGAGACCAACGGTAAGCCAGTACCTGGTAGTCCTTGGAGGCCTCGACGCTGTCATCGGCCCCTGTACTAGCGAGCTGGGCGAGCTTCTCCTTGGATCGGTTGTGACGTCGTACGATGTAGACAACTATGATGACAAGGACCACGGCCGCCACCAGCCCACACAGCACAAACGTAAGCACAAAGAACTTGGGCTCATTCTTCTCAAAGATGCTGATCTTTGCCTGCAACAACAGAGAATATACAATACAGTAAAAGATATACACTCAACGTCAGCTCGGCGGTGCATCAAAACGTACATTCAAATGAATTTATAACATCAAGTCAACAGTTGGATAAGTAGACTGAAGAGCTGTGGAAGAACAGTGAGGAAAAGAGTACATCTTGAACAAATTTATTACGTTTCCGGCTGATTTCATGCTAACATTGAGTGTGCTAAATAACAGGGTTGGCATGGCAACTGAGAAAACCTTATTTCTGATGTTTGTTTTAACTCAGGGAGGAGAGAGAGAGAGAGAGAGAGAGAGAGAGAGAGAGAGAGAGAGAGAGAGAGAGAGAGAGAGAGAGAGAGAGAGAGAGAGAGAGAGAGAGAGAGAGAGACAGAGAGAGAGAGAGAGAGAGAGAGAGAGAGAGAGAGAGAGAGAGAGAGAGAGAGAGAGAGAGAGAGAGAGAGAGAGAGAGAGAGAGACAGACAGACAGACAGAGAGAGAGACAGAGAGAGAGACAGAGACAGAGACAGAGAGACAGACAGACAGAGAGAGAGACAGAGAGAGAGACAGAGAGAGAGAGACAGAGACAGAGAGAGAGACAGAGAGAGAGAGAGAGAGAGAGAGACAGACAGAGACAGACAGAGAGAGAGAGAGAGAGAGAGAGAGAGAGAGAGAGAGAGAGAGAGAGAGTGAGAGTGAGAGAGACAGAGAGACAGAGAGGGAGAGACAGAGAGAGAGAGACAGAGACAGAGAGAGAGAGAGGCAGGCAGGCAGGCAGGCAGGCAGGCAGGCAGGCAGGCAGGCAGGCAGGCAGGCAGGCAGGCAGGCAGGCACGCAGGCACGCACACACGCACACACACACACACGATGTACTGGCACTGCAGTGGGTCCCAGTTGCATAATGTTGTCGAAGGAGAGAGAGAGGATACACTGGGATGGAGGCAGGCATTTCCCTCTAGCTACAGTTTTCTAAAAAAAAGGAGCTTTTCAAGGTTAAAATGCTTTAGAGAAAGTCAAATCAACTGAAATCAAAAGAAAGAAGAAGGCTCGACAACAGTGCAACATGAAACATACAACAACTGTAATTACTATTTTCATCTGGTATTTAGGCCTAACACATTATATGAATATGCAACAACAAATGATACAGTTATGATACAAGCCTAAACCTACAGAGGGAGTTTTAGCAACTAACCAAATAAAAGATTAAGGGCCACCCACAGAGTTTTACAGCGAGAGTCTCTTTGAGGTGGTCAAAGAGGTAGACAGTCACTACCTATTTGTGGCCGATCTAGTCAGGCATGAAACAGGTAGGTTGAAAATACAACAGACAGACGCAGATACAGACCAACAGCAAAAAAAGACCAACATGTCAGCAAAAAAATCGTTAAGCCGCAAACGATTGATCAGTGAAGGTCGTGTCAATGTCAGAGAGTCCATTAAAGGTCTCTTCCGTGTATGTTGTCTCTGAACTAGACATTGCTGTCTACCCCAGGACAACTGCATTTAATCGCACAAAGTCCTAGAAATTTATGCCGACTCGACTTAGAATTCCATGAACTGTTGCGAGTTGCAACCATGGCCATAAACAAGAGCGAGCAAAGAGCTTATGAATCATGGGAAACGCTCCAGGGAACGCTGCGAAATCACGGTGGATATGATGATGTTCATGCAAATACTAAATGGGATTTTGGAGTAATGCAAATGAGCCAAATTACATCTAATCGATGATCCTGTCACTCGCAACACATGGCATGAGTGTATACTATATGACGGCGCTGGTATAGCCACCGCATTATCCTACTCCTATGCCACAGAAACTATTGATAGATTATAAAGTACAGTATAGGTGCTACGCTGACATGTGGCCAATAACTGTCCATATTCCAATATTTTCACATAAAATTCACATTAACATATAGATTTTTTTAGATGGTAATAAATATAGAATTCCAAATGAGGACGTTAAAGGGTAAATATTATCAGTGTTCATAATAATCTTGAAACTATACTGAAACAATACAAATACCACAAGGAAATTGCTGGGAGACAATACAAAAAGCAAGAGCATGGTATCAACTGCCACTCACAGTGCGCCAGTGCACTAGTGTCAATCAGTTTAAGTGGCACTGGAGATGCATCTTTTCACAAATTATTTTAACATTCGATGATTATAATTATTGATACATAAATTTTAATTAATTTAATATTATAATTAATATATTTTTTTGTTTTAATAGCTTGCATACTTGTGTTTATATTTTTTAGATTGTATAGTTGATTTTATTCAGTAGTAATTATTGCATGTTATAAAACGTTAGTATTTTTTAACTATATATCGTATGATGTTGTTTATTTATTTGCATTAACCATTGAAAAGCGCCCCAGAACAATAATTTGGGTGGGTGCAATATAAGAAATAAATTCAATAAAGACATGTTCACAAGTATCCACAAATCAATGTAATTCAACGTTTCATGTACAGAGGGAAACAGGTGTTTGAGGTTTCACGACAGTTTCATACGGTTTGAGACAACCCCTTATGGATAATAAAAAGGGTGAACAGATGTCAGATTCAGACACTGGTACTATGTCAGCAATCTTAACCCAGACTTCCACTTTCACAATCAACTGATATCTAATGACAGCATGTGACACTGCGTGACACTTAATCCAATGAGTGTAGATCTCCTGGGACGGACTGTCATAACACATTTCCGTGTGAGCTATGCTCCCTGTTGTGGAGATGTTGGCAGGAGAAAGACCACACGATCTGTATTAGGATTCATCATATATTATTTGTAGCTAATTATTTTAATTACTCGGTAACGTTAGAAATTCATCTACAATTATTTTGAATGTATTGAATTTCGAAAAAACATTTGTCATAGATCAGTATTTTGCATGTGTGTTTCAGAAGATTTTTAAGTGATGGGGAATTTTTCCTGATTTAGACCACAGCTACAGAGAATACACACTACCCTAGGTTACAATTCTAAGAACAAAATATGTCATGAGACATATGATCAGAGCACTAGAGTGTCCCCGTACGTGGGCTTCAGTGATGAGTATCCCACCCGAGAAATTTGAGACTTGATAACGTATCATTAGACATTTCGGTGGCAGCAAATGAGGTGCTAATTTAAGACGATTGGCTACATTTAAGGTAATGACACACAGACGGTACAAGGCCAATGAACGCTGACACATTGTGCAATGCATCTAATTTGCTCTGCTCTTGCATGATATCAACGTTGACACTTTCACTTTGACCAATCGATTGTTCCGACTGCTCAGTGAGCTGCAGGAAGACATAAGTTCTCCCCACGCACAAAACTGAATATGAACAGAATGTGACCACCTCATTAAATCAATCTTCAACCCACACATTTCCCATTTCTTTACCGGGTACAAAGTTGGATCGTTTTTATTATAAAATCATATTATGTAATAATAATAAACTTGATCTGTGTAGCGCCGTTCAAATATCTGAAAAATAAAACCAGTTCAGAGGTGCTTAAAATACAACAGTGATAACATAATTACAGGTACAGTAATATATCAAAACAATAGTGATGCCTCAACTGGAGAATTATTGTAGAAACCATATGTATTCTGACACCTTGGCCCCCCAAAAATAATAAATGAACCACAATGTTATTATCTAACTTGACTGTTGTATGTTTATTTAGATTGCACAGGTTCCAGGGGCGTACCCAGGATTAATAAGTTAGGGGGGTTTCCAAACAGGTATCACCGTCACCCTTCCGTGTACACATGTACATTGCCATAATATTGGTCATACAGCAGTGAGGGGTTTCCAGGCAACCAGAAACCCCCCTGGGTATGCCCTTGGGTTCAACTAACATATCTTATAGTTTGCCCAGCAGGCTGGATGACAAGGTTGATATTCGTATAGTTCAAATTGCATTTAGAAAATGCTGTTCATTAAAACACATTTGGTTAGCCATTATTTTAGGACCAAGGTTTCTGGGAGAAAAAAAATTTGGGTACGGAGTTAATAAATTTTAGACCATGGAACTGGCAGGCAAAACCCTCCCCCAGAAAAAATTGGATTTCTAGATGCTCAGAGAAGTGATATCCTGGCATTTGGATTCGGATATCCTGCCCGGCTGGCTCATGGTGATCATTTCCATGTTTCGTAGGAGAATGAATAACAAATGCAACAGTCAGCAGGAAAATTGTAAACTTGCCTTCACATTTTGGAATAAATAGTCCGATTCCTGATGTAGTATGGTATCTTGTTGTGTTATTTTTCTTCACCAAGAAACATTTAATACCCGGAAACATCGCGAAAAATGTACAGCCGTGACAGCACGCCATATTCTTTACACTAAGCCTACCAATATACTAGTATGCCATGTTCTACCATGAGGTGAAGGCTATACCCGTTTGGCCAATCACAGAATAGCTATCATAAACGTGTTGGCACGGGCTCATTCTTCACCATTAAAAACATCATCAAGTATGAGTTTCATTGCCAGAATATTAAACAAAATTAAAAAATCTGGATTTATTTTGGGTACATATCTGTACCCTGGAATTATTTTTGGATACATAATTTTATTCTTTTACCCTGCTGGCGAAAACACTGTACATCACACTCCTGATTACAATAATCAGACTTGTTGACATATTGCCCAAATTGTCTGATCACAAAGAGGATTATTTTGTTGACTTATTGGCAAATCAACATAGTGAAATATTATATAAAATATATGTATTTATATGTACCGGTACACATATATATATATATATACAGTGTGTGCATGTAGATATACAGTGTGTATATACACACCACATATACAAATAGTTAATTGTACAATTTTCATTATAAAATATATGAAATAAATAACACCAAACAAGTCTTTCATATTCACAGTTGAACAATGAATGCTCCTGGATTCACTTATTGTCTACCTCATAAATTTCTCAGTGGCAGTGGCAGACCCCCCCTTGCAGGAGACTCCACGGCGACCAAAGCTTTAAGTTCGCACAAGGCGCATTATAAGCGAGAAGCAGGTTTACTTTGATATTTGATTGACGGGGAACGAAATGAAGCCATGGCCTGTGCGCACGCTCAGGGCGTCTTTGACTGTTCTAATGTGAAGTTGTGGCTGCAATCAATATGCTATCAGGCTGAGCAGGCGGGCGCTGAACTCAGTTCCAAGGAGAACCATTTCTCAAAATTTTGCTGCCGCCGCGTCTGCTGTGACGTGCTGATTTATTGGCTTCCGATCAGTCGCCACACGTGCAATGGTTTATGGACAATATATTCTTACTGCAGTAAAACATATTGATGGGAAGGGCATAATGCATCAAAATGCCAGTTGTCAAAGACACATCATGGGGAATTCAGATCAAACTGAAAAATGTATTGTTTGGTTTACGATGTGCATTAAAGACATGTTGCTACAGATGGTTTATAGCTGGATTATATCACATAGTAGTACATTAGTATATTGTACACGGTGTAATTTAACTCGGGGTAAAATAAACATCTTGTTCTTTTGTTTCATAATACATTTGTAGCGTTATCTCCTGTACAATTGTTAATATTTCTAACATTATTTATTTCAATACTACATCACAGCTGCGGATGGCTGAGCCAGCTTTATTGGTTTTACAACTTGTAATTTTATGATTGTATTAAAGCAGAAAGGTGAGTTTACTGGTCTCTTGTTGTAACTATGACTTTGGTAAAAATGAACCTTTGTCCATATTATTTAATCATGAATCATCTCAGAGTTCATCATAAAAGTAGCAAATGATATCAAGACCAAAATAAATTTTAGAGCATTTTCATAAATCCGCAAACTGCACTGAATAAAACTGGTAGATAAAAGGCAAATCTAGTAATAATTTACCATCCACACACACCGTCTTGACGTGTTTCCAAATTTTATGAATACAGACGCCATCATTTCTCTTGGGAGGACCAATAAACATTGAGAGTAGACACAGCAATCACATCAAGATCTGACTGTGTACCAGCTCCGAACCGGCTCCATACTAACTCCAGGCAACAGTAACCAAAAATCTGGCTACATTATCTGCAATGGAGTTATGATTCTTCAGGAAAATACAAAACATCTCTTCGTTACAACATTAGAAATGTGAGGTTCTCTAAGAGCTGGAAAATACAGTTGATTACTGAAAACAAGAAGAAGACACTTGCAAATTGTAGGAAACAAACTGAGAGACAGTCAGATTGGCTGAAAAAAACATCACTGAATGAAGAATTGAATGACACAAAGATAGAGATAAGCAAAGGATAACATAAAGTCTTAAACAGTCTAAACAAGGAGGCAATGACAGTCAGCTGGAGACAAGGGCAAAATTCTGCAGAGAGCAATTATAAAAATTTTCACCAGACATGGTTCCTGAAGAAGTCATTCACAGTACTGATATTAGAATATCTCTTTTTAGAATGTAAATATGCACATTCTGTTGTTGGGCTCAGACATTTTTTATTTATTGATATAGGACTCTTCAGCATCAAAATAAAAACAGTGAAGCTCATATATATATATATTGTATACAAACATGACTTTGCAAATCAATTCGCCACATCATCTTGAATTTGCTGTGTAATGAGAGATGTAGGAACAATGTGGAGCTGTGAATCACAGGATACAAAATCAGCCTCTCATCATCCTCTAAGGTTACTTGGTTTGGTCTTCTGAAAAGGCTAATTAAAGTAATGAGGCTTCACAAGTACTGCCTGTAACTAAATCTTACATTTCTGCAAGTATTGCTACTAGACACCAAAGAACTAAATACACTACCTGATTACTTCAACGTACACATTTTTCTAGACAACATATTTCACTAATGAAGGCCATCAGATTGTTCTGAAGTCGTGCTTTTGTTAATCTGAGGACATTGAACATCTTAAAACCATCAGAGACTAGTAATACACTATAAACTCACAAGATCCTCTTGCCTGGGATGTGTATAAGTAACTCCGCAACCATAATACTAAGTTGCTTCGTGAGGCCAAGGAAAATTACCTGCAGGATAAGATCTCAACTTCTGGTGGTAACTCCAAGGACATGTGGGATGTACTTAAGAACCAACTCCCACAGCAACCTCGCGGCGACATCAGTGGGCTCGAGATAGCTGACCGTATGGTGACCATAGCTAAGGATGTGGCCAATGAATTCAACTCACTCTTTGTGAACATTGGCAAGAAACTGGCCGATAAGATAAGTGACAGTATCGCATATCTGTTCAACCTATCTCTAACATCTGGAAGGGTACCATTTGACTGGAAATGTGCTAAGGTGTCAGCGATATTCAAAACGGGGTCTAAGTTGGACATTGGTAACTATAGGCCTATTTCTGTGCTCCCTATCTGTTAGAGAAACTTGTTCATCAACAGATGTATACATTTCTCGTGGAGAATAACATTCTCTGTTCCGACCAATCCGGATTCCGACAACGTCACTCGACTCAAACCAGTCTCCACAACATTATGGAGGACATTTACTAATTAACAAACTGTAGTGGTCTAGTTGGACTACCCCTGGGTAGTTGCTTTAGACCTGAGGAAAGCCTTTGACACTGTGAATCACAATATACTTATGGAGAAACTATCATACAACGGAATTGACTGTTTGGTTCAAATCATGCTTTACCAACAGAACTCAAAGTGCCACTATAAATGGACTGTCTTCACAATATCTCGATGTTGATACAGGTGTACCTCAGGGTTCCATCCTTGAACCCTTGTTATTTCTTGTATATCTGAATGACCTACCAGTATCTATATGTTGATACAGGTGTACCTCAGGGTTCCATCCTTGAACCCTTGTTATTTCTTGTATATCTAAATGACCTACCAGTATCTCTATGTTGATACAGATGTACCTCAGGGTTCCATCCTTGAACCCTTGTTATTTCTTGTGTATCTAAATGACCTACCAGTATCTATATGTTGATACAGGTGTACCTCAGGGTTCCATCCTTGAACCCTTGTTATTTCTTGTGTATCTAAATGACCTACCAGTATCTATATGTTGATACAGATGTACCTCAGGGTTCCATCCTTGAACCCTTGTTATTTCTTGTGTATCTAAATGACCTACCAGTATCTCTATGTTGATACAGATGTACCTCAGGGTTCCATCCTTGAACCCTTGTTATTTCTTGTATATCTAAATGACCTACCAGTATCTATATGTTGATACAGGTGTACCTCAGGGTTCCATCCTTGAACCCTTGTTATTTCTTGTATATCTAAATGACCTACCAGTATCTATATGTTGATACAGATGTACCTTAGGGTTCCATCCTTGAACCCTTGTTATTTCTTGTGTATCTAAATGACCTACCAGTATCTCTATGTTGATACAGGTGTACCTCAGGGTTCCATCCTTGAACCCTTGTTATTTCTTGTATATCTAAATGACCTACCAGTATCTATATGTTGATACAGGTGTACCTCAGGGTTCCATCCTTGAACCCTTGTTATTTCTTGTATATCTAAATGACCTACCAGTATCTCTATGTTGATACAGGTGTACCTCAGGGTTCCATCCTTGGACCCTTGTTATTTCTTGTATATCTAAATGACCTACCAGTATCTATATGTTGATACAGATGTACCTTAGGGTTCCATCCTTGAACCCTTGTTATTTCTTGTGTATCTAAATGACCTACCAGTATCTCTATGTTGATACAGGTGTACCTCAGGGTTCCATCCTTGAACCCTTGTTATTTCTTGTATATCTAAATGACCTACCAGTATCTCTATGTTGATACAGGTGTACCTCAGGGTTCCATCCTTGAACCCTTGTTATTTCTTGTATATCTAAATGACCTACCAGTATCTATATGTTGATACAGGTGTACCTCAGGGTTCCATCCTTGAACCCTTGTTATTTCTTGTATATCTAAATGACCTACCAGTATCTCTATGTTGATACAGGTGTACCTCAGGGTTCTACCCTTGAACCCTTGTTATTTCTTGTATATCTAAATGACCTACCAGTATCTCTATGTTGATACAGATGTACCTCAGGGTTCCATCCTTGAACCCTTGTTATTTCTTATGTATCTAAATGACCTACCAGTATCTATATGTTGATACAGGTGTACCTCAGGGTTCTATCCTTGGACCCTTGTTATTTCTTGTATATCTAAATGACCTACCAGTATCTATATGTTGATACAGGTGTACCTTAGGGTTCCATCCTTGAACCCTTGTTATTTCTTGTGTATCTAAATGACCTACCAGTATCTATATGTTGATACAGATGTACCTCAGGGTTCCATCCTTGAACCCTTGTTATTTCTTGTATATCTAAATGACCTACCAGTATCTCTATGTTGATACAGGTGTACCTCAGGGTTCCATCCTTGGACCCTTGTTATTTCTTGTATATCTAAATGACCTACCAGTATCTATATGTTGATACAGATGTACCTCAGGGTTCCATCCTTGAACCCTTGTTATTTCTTGTATATCTAAATGACCTACCAGTATCTCTATGTTGATACAGGTGTACCTCAGGGTTCCATCCTTGGACCCTTGTTATTTCTTGTATATCTAAATGACCTACCAGTATCTATATGTTGATACAGATGTACCTTAGGGTTCCATCCTTGAACCCTTATTTCTTGTGTATCTAAATGACCTACCAGTATCTCTATGTTGATACAGGTGTACCTCAGGGTTCCATCCTTGAACCCTTGTTATTTCTTGTATATCTAAATGACCTACCAGTATCTCTATGTTGATACAGGTGTACCTTAGGGTTCCATCCTTGAACCCTTGTTATTTCTTGTATATCTAAATGACCTACCAGTATCTATATGTTGATACAGATGTACCTTAGGGTTCCATCCTTGAACCCTTGTTATTTCTTGTGTATCTAAATGACCTACCAGTATCTCTAGATCACTGTAGAGTAAAAATGTATGCTGATGATACTGCTTTCTGCCAGATAATCTTACTAACAACATTCTTGATATTACCCATATTCTTCAAACATATCTATGTAATTTTAGTAACTGGTTAGATGCTAACAAACTCAGTTTTCATATTCGTAAAACATCATGTATGTTACTGTGTTCCAAACAAAAACGTAAACATCTAGATGTACCAACTCTAGATCTATCTCTACAAAGTCAAGAAATTGAACAGGCTGAATCCTATAAATACCTCGGTGTCACTATTGATCAAGATTCACATTTAACACACATGTAGAGAATGTTATCAACATAATCAACAGGTCACTCTATGTATTAAAACATACTAGTCCATTTATTTCTCTCTCGAGTGAGGTTACATTAGATGTATAACACTATGGTATTACCTCATTTCTCTCTCGAGTGAGGTTACATTAGATGTATAACACTATGGTATTACCTCATTTCTCTCTCGAGTGAGGTTACATTAGATGTACAACACTATGGTATTACCTCATTTCTCTCTCGAGTGAGGTTACATTATATGTATAACACTATGGTATTACCTCATTTCTCTCTCGAGTGAGGTTACATTAGATGTACAACACTATGGTATTACCTCATTTCTCTCTCGAGTGAGGTTACATTAGATGTACAACACTATGGTATTACCTCATTTCGACTGTTCTAATAGTCTCTGAGATGTTTGTTCAGATTCTAAGATAACTAGACTTAAGAAATTACAGAATCGAGGAATGCGTATTATCCTGGGGTGCCATCACAGGATCCACATCTCTGACATGTTAACATCTATAAAATGGTTAAATGTTCGTCAATGCTTTATTGTTCTAAAGTGTACTATTATGTACAACACTGTAAATGGTTAAAATACAAATTATCTTAAAACGGTAACTCCTGGTATATCTCAGTTATTGTACAAGTTGTAAATTATCCAATAATATCTTCCAAACTCATAGCTACCAAAAGTCTCTAAAACATACTGGTATATCATTGTGGAACATCCTACCATCTAAAGTAAAAAATCCAAACAACTGTTGCTAGTTTAAACAAACAATGTGTTCTGTACACCATTGATAAACAATAAGTATCAGGTATTAATGCCTATCTTTCATATTGTAAATATGTTCGTTTTAAATTGTATATCATTTCACATTCTCATAACTTGGCTAAGTGTTGTGGTATCACCATGGGGTTTAATTACCACCCAAAATCATATAACTATATATAACTAATATAACATCTTAACGTCAACAAAATGGTCCCCCCTGGGTGCTGATACAAACAACTCCACCATTATTCTTCAGTATTATATTTCCATCCAGTGTATCTGCTCAATCACTTTGATACACATAAGTCATTATATTGTTTACCTATATTATGTATACCTTATGGTTTTATCATAATGTATGCATGTCACCACTACAAAAACAGTTGTAACTAAACGTAGTCTGTGAATAAATATCTTGTATCTTGTGTCAAATATGCAAAACAAACAACACAAAATGTATACGTATATGTCAAATCAAAGGCAGATTTTAAATTTCACAACTCAGCTCTAGTTAAATGCAATGTAAAAACAGACAACTTCAGCATTTCTGATATGATTCCAACACATTTTGGCAGTTTTATCTTGACATCTGTGTCAACTCTATGTTTCTTTGATACAACACACCAGTGATAAGGACAAACAGACAGACAAGCTGCCACTTATGGCCGCCCACACTTGTTTATTCGTTTATCCTATCGTCATATTTTCAGTCAATTTATCTAGCTGCAAACATTTTTTTACAGAAAATATAAGGACAAAATTTACAGTAGCATTACTTAATAATCTCATTAATTTCTTAAAGGATCTTATTTATTACTGCAACATTCTTAGCCTAGAAATGTTTGGAAAGACTGAATAAAGAATACAGCTGTAATGTCCATTCAATAAAGGATATGTCTGCTATTAAATGGGCACAATGACGTATACCTTAGATCACTGATGCAATGTTTGCTGCAGCAATGGTTGCCGTGAATACGTTTTTGACAAACGTCTGTAATGCATGTTTGCAGGTAAGACTGATTATGGTCACTTTTAAAATCATGATTGTCTTCTTAAAAATGTCACCTATATTTCACCATTGCTAATGGGTGTAAATTAACAGGATTTTGCTGAAGGTGTACATAGTAATTGAACCAGAAACCAAAGGACCAATTATAAAACCAATACACAACTTTGCTATTATTACTAGATGCTCAATTATCTCATAATGCAATGAATCTGGCCTTGCAACCTGCTTTAGTAATATACACTGGATGGAACAGCTGTGAGCGCTGGCTCAAAAGCTTATTTTAACCAGAAACGAAAAAGACAGTAATTACCAGAGCTTCCTGCACCTCCTGTCAGGTGGCGCTAGAGTGCATTCCAGAAACTAGCCGTGTTTCCATTTCGATCCTCCTTTCATGGTTTCGTCTTCATCCAAGATTGGTGGTGCATTCAGCTCAACATCACTAGCCATGTCTTGCATCTTCTTTATCCTTTCTCCTCTTCCTGCTGTGGCTCTCCCATCCTCTGGCTTCAAGGCAAATGTTTATTCTCATCACTCCAGGCATTCTCATTGCTTCTCACAGCAAATGCAGGAGAGAAATTCAAGCTCGAAATACAGAAGACTCTGATGATGAATGTCAAACCAAAACTTGTGACATAGCTCCAATGCAACAGATAAAAGAATGAGAAATAATCTTTAAAACTAGTAACACTGAGCCAAATGTCTACTACCGCCAATGATAATGCAACTTTTTCATAACACGCAAAATAACCATCTGATGTTCATTGCCTGGTTTTCTCCATTGTCTCTAGCATCCACGCCTGCTGCCACATCTAGATACCGTCTCTGCTATCGCCAGCCTCTGAATCTGCACCGTAGACACTGTGGCATTGTATCAACCTTCAATGACAATGTTCACAGGTGTGCAGCAATCACCTTCAATGCAGTGCTGTTTCTGCGAGCCTGCTGCCAAGATGCCGTCGAGTACGTCCAATCCCATCTGAATTGGCCATTAACTGTGAGACCGACGTCGCGAGCCCACTGGCGTGTGTTGTAGTTCTCGTCACCGTCTGAGCGTGGCCTGTCAGTCGCCAGGTAGTCATTGTGCCAGTGACCACCAGCTCATTTGCATACCTACCTAGCGCACACACCGGCCACTGGTTCGTACTTACGGCCACTCATGACTGCTGCATTATGCTAATGCGTTTCCACGGTGACCGGCACAGACAATTAGCAGGTGCAGCGCACACATGCACATGTGCACGTGTGTGCGCACGCCGAATGCAGTCACAGACGTTACAGGTTCTAATGAGATCTGGGAAGGCACCAAATATAAACTGAAAGCATGCAGACAAGACCGTAATGCTGATATATCGTCGCTACGGCAACTGTGCCACTCACACGAAGGCAGCCCCCATCAATTATATTAGCCACACCCTTTAGTTGTAGACGCTGCAATCCAGGGGCACAATGATATTATCAACAAGGTCTTTATGGGCACAATGCTCTTAATAGAACGTGTGGGGAAGTGCCATTGTGTGCATTGAACGAACGGTAAAAATCTAGCGGAAGTCGACAGGGTAATGGGTGCAAGTTTCCGTTTCATTCAGCCTGGCCATCAGTGGCACAAAGACACGACAACAGCGCAATGCACAAATAACAGAAACCACGTTCGCTATAAACACGTGAATGTCCTCATATATAACGACTTGTTTAAAACGAAAAAACATTGAGAAAAAGCAGCAACACAAAATTTCCGCATGGAGAATCAAAACAGGTAAAAACCGCTGCACGAAATGATTTAGATTAAATTGGCTTATCATTTTAGTAAGTGTCTGTGTTAAACTGGCATCGATATTTCCATAATTTCCTGTTGTTGTTCTGAAAACAAGCCGCTGAAAAACCTTTCTCAGCAGATAATGTTGCATGTATCGTATCGACTCATGAATGGCGATATTTATAGTAAGAGTATGTAAAACGGGCGGGCAGCCTGCTGCAAAATTCATACAGATAACGCTTAATCATATTTGATAGTACTTGATGTATGGCACAATTCCGCATAGATTGTCGATTAGATATTCAGCAAAGGTGTGTAAACTACAACGTTGCAAGGGCCAGTGTTTGAGAGCACTGCTCACAAAAGAAACGGGGCAGCAGCTTTATTTTATGGACCGTAAATAATGTACTAGAAACAAACACGGCCGCTGCGATGTTTCACCATGTCACAACCTCATTCGTCCACCGAGCTCCAATTTCTTCTGTTCATCTACAAGTATTGACGTGCAAAATCAATGAGTACTTAACCAGACCGAAGATGCAGAAACGAGTGTCTGAGTGAAGGATGTTATGATTAGTGCCTGGCGATAAACAAGTAGATAATGAGGATAAACATAAAATAAGGGCAGAAAGTAAGGATTTTACCAAAATTTGCGTTCCATGTCTTTTTTGTAACATAAAATTACATGGCTTTCTATTGTCTTTCACGTGATAGCAGCATACTATCACGTGATAGCAGCATACTATCATCAACATGTCACTAGTGTGTTTGTGGCATAGTGTATACGTATGTATGTATTATATGTAAACATGTATATACCCGTGCAAGTTAACCATGCCGACATAATTTGTTTAATTTAAATAAAAAAAATTGCTTAATGACATTTGACCTTTCAACTGTACCATCAACCACTTGTACATTCGGAAAATAAAACACCACCTTCAAATTGCATGACTTTTAAGACTTGAAAATATCATGTGACAACCCTGAACGCAACTGCTATAATATTTAGATGACCCCCAATAATGTTGCCATTTTGAGTTGACCCCCAGCATCTTGTACAATGTCTTGTGGAGGCCATCCCTGTAGCAGTGGAGCATTAATAATTGACTTGCCCTAATAGTCTCTTGAAATAACCAGGAGAGGACAGCAGGGCTGGCCGTGTCAGCAACCACCAGTAACATTATGCACTATTTGTTGCTTGGCCTCTATGCTAAACGGCTGCATGCCGGCAACTACGTCACCATGGTGATT
>CM034531.1:93926275-94047813 GCA_020002185.1 Paraescarpia echinospica | reverse complement strand
GAGAGGGAAAGCAAGGAGACAGAACTAGTGGATAGAGAGGGAAAGCAAGGAGACAGAACTAGTGGATAGAGAGGGAAAGCAAGGAGACAGAACTAGTGGATAGAGAGGGAAAGCAAGGAGACAGAACTAGTGGGTAGAGAGGGAAAGCAAGGAGACAGAACTAGTGGGTAGAGAGGGAAAGCAAGGAGACAGAACTAGTGGATAGAGAGGTAAAGCAAGGAGACAGAACTAGTGAATAGAGAGGTAAAGCAAGGAGACAGAACTAGTGGGCAGAGAGGGAAAGCAAGGAGACAGAACTAGTGGATAGAGAGGTAAAGCAAGGAGACAGAACTAGTGGGTAGAGAGGGAAAGCAAGGAGACAGAACTAGTGGATAGAGAGGTAAAGCAAGGAGACAGAACTAGTGGATAGAGAGGTAAAGCAAGGAGACAGAACTAGTGAATAGAGAGGTAAAGCAAGGAGACAGAACTAGTGGTAGAGGCAGGAGACAGAACTGAGTGGATGAGAATTAAAACAAAGGAGACAGAGACAGGTGGGTGAGAGGGAGAGAAACAAGAGGAGACTGGGAACTGGTGGATGAGAGGTAAAAAGCAAGGAGACAGAACTAGTGGGTAGAGAGGGAAAGCAAGGAGACAGAACTAGTGAATAGAGAGGGAAAGCAAGGAGACAGAACTAGTGGGTAGAGAGGGAAAGCAAGGAGACAGAACTAGTGGATAGAGAGGTAAAGCAAGGAGACAGAACTAGTGGGTAGAGAGGGAAAGCAAGGAGACAGAACTAGTGGATAGAGAGGTAAAGCAAGGAGACAGAACTAGTGGGTAGAGAGGGAAAGCAAGGAGACAGAACTAGTGGGTAGAGAGGGAAAGCAAGGAGACAGAACTAGTGGGTAGAGAGGGAAAGCAAGGAGACAGAACTAGTGGATAGAGAGGTAAAGCAAGGAGACAGAACTAGTGAATAGAGAGGTAAAGCAAGGAGACAGAACTAGTGGGCAGAGAGGGAAAGCAAGGAGACAGAACTAGTGGATAGAGAGGTAAAGCAAGGAGACAGAACTAGTGAATAGAGAGGTAAAGCAATGAGACAGAACTAGTGGGTAGAGAGGGAAAGCAAGGAGACAGAACTAGTGGGTAGAGAGGGAAAGCAAGGAGACAGAACTAGTGGGTAGAGAGGGAAAGCAAGGAGACAGAACTAGTGGGCAGAGAGGGAAAGCAAGGAGACAGAACTAGTGGGCAGAGAGGGAAAGCAAGGAGACAGAACTAGTGGGTAGAGAGGGAAAGCAAGGAGACAGAACTAGTGGGTAGGGAGGGAAAGAGTCCCTGAAATAAGGAAGATGCAAGACAGAGAGATTGACAGAAATATTAGGAAAGTCAAGTACATCACAACTAATAAATCAAGTCCTGCCGAAATGGCATGTTACACAAAGGGGATTATCCTCCACACAAAGCTTATCTACTGCAGATAACAACAGGCACAAGATAACAGAACTATAAATAATGTCACACCACTCAGCAAATACAGGAGTCTGAAGCCAGGAATGCCAATCAATGACTATATTGCTGACTGCTTCTGTTTGCCAGACAGTTACCATGGCAACGGAACACACCTGGCCGCTGCCACCGGCGATGTATTGCCGTGTGGTATTCGGCGAGGTGGGATTGTGAGAGGTTTTTATGCGGGAAGTCCGGAAAGACAGCTTCGAGCGGAAGGCCATCGGAAATATCCCGTCGCGTGAACCAAACACATCCTGTTATGAGGAATATGAACAGTGCTCGCCAAACACAGACAGTGTCACAGAGCCGTAAACGCACAGTTCAAACACTGCCTGTAAATGTACTGTTTTCTCTGGTTGAACAATTAATTAATTCTGCTGACAAAGTGCGACAGAATCACAAACCCGTGAAGCACTCGCTCAAAGTTACAAAACAAACTGTCGGATCAGACACAAAAATGTTACGTTGCGTAAAAAGGTGACTGTTTCCAGAATGCATTAGCTATTCAAATTCTACTCAGATTGCCACTAAGTTCTACTCTACATTTGTACAAAAGAAATTGTACTGTCACACTCATATACATGATATTTTCTAATTGAAAACAAACATTTCTTTTCTACAATTTTATAATAAAAATATTTTTATTATACGTGAAAACAATGCATACTCTAGAAACAGAGCAAGTTTTGATTGGATGAAGACAAATATATATTCTGGAAACTGAGACTTTTGAGTAGGATTCTTAACGAGAATGTAACCGAAGTAAACCAGTTCATTCAATAACCTGTGTCACATTCCTTTATATCATTCCCCGGATTCACTGAATCTCATGACAGTCCCTAGGTATGGTATAGCCTGAGACCCTGTGCCACTATGTGATACCCTGTAAACATTTTGTGATACCCTGTGATATTTTGTGACAACTTGTGACATATTGTGACACTGATGGAGTCCTGACAATGCTCATCTACTGAGATGATGCATTCATCAGGTATCCATCAATTCCCAGCAGGAACTTCTAACAAATGACTGCGCCTGAAGGCAGTGGATGCCCAACAGCAGCATTCTCTATGGACACTTCATACAGCTGCGTGGGAAACCTAAAGAGGCTGAGACGGAGACCCCCGGAAAGTGTACTCAGGGAGCAGGTGGGACATGGAACCCCCACTCCTGTCTTCCCTCAAGGCAAGGCTGAGTGCTGTACAGGCAAGTGACAAGACACAAGGTGACAGGATCTAAGATGAGAAGTGACAGGACACAAGGTAGCAAGTGACAGGACATAAGATGACAAGTGACAGGGCACAATGCGACAAGTGACAGGACACAAGATGATAAATGACAGGACACAAGGTAACAAACGACAAGTCACAATATGTTAAGTGACAGGACACAAGGTGACAGGACACAAGGTGACAGGACACAAGGTGGCAAGTGACAGGACACAAGGTGTCAAGTAACAGGACACAAGGTGATATGACAGGACACAATGTGACAAGAATGTAGAGAGGAAATGCGATATTGATGTCTTGTGATTTTTACAAAAAGTAGGAGTTTCAAAAGAATTTAAAGTTACGCAGACTTCATTCCAGAATTTTGGCGCATCTACAGAAAATACATGCTTGACCCGGCTGAGATTAGTCTTAGGCACAAAAACATGTACTTACTCCGTGCCGGCCGATTCCTGCCTTGGTGATCTCGTAGCCGGTGATGTTCTTGAGGTCGCTTGCATAGATCACTGCAGCACAGAGCAAACACAACATGAACATTTGCATCACTGCAGCACACACAGCAAACATAACACGAACACTTGCATCACTGCAACAAACATAACATGAACACTTGCATCACTGCAACACACAGAGCAAACACAACATGAACACTCCATCCTAAACCCACTTACGGCATGACTGAGATGGTCCTGTCTTAGGGCACGAGTGAAAGGGTCCTGCTGTATGGCCTAATGGCATGTGTGAGAGGGTCGTGATTTAGGGTATGAGTGAGAGGGTCCTGTCTTAGGGCATGAGTGAGAGGGTCCTGTCTTAGGGCATGAGTGAGAGGGTCCTGTTTTAGGGCATGAGTGAGAGGGTCCTGCCTTATGGCTTAATGACATGGGTGAGATGGTCCTGCCCTAGGGCATGAGTGAGAAGGTCCTGTTTTAGGGTATGAGTGAGAGGGTCCTGCCTTATGACATGAGTGAGAGGGTCCTGCCTTAGGGCATGAGTGAGAGGGTCCTGCCTTAGGACAAGAGTGAGAGAGTCCTGCCTTAGGGCATGAGTGAGAGGGTCATGCCTTAGGGCATGAGTGGGAGGGTCCTGCTTTAGGACATGAGTGAGAGGGTCCTGCCTTAGGACAAGAGTGAGAGAGTCCTGCCTTATGACATGAGTGAGATGGTCCTGCCCTAGGGCATGAGTGAGAAGGTCGTGTTTTAGGGTATGAGTGAGAGGGTCCTACCTTATGACATGAGTGAGAGGGTCCTGCCTTAGGGCATGAGTGGGAGGGTCCTGCTTTAGGACATGAGTGAGAGGGTCCTGCCTTAGGACAAGAATGAGAGAGTCCTGTCTTAGGGCATGAGTGAGAAGGTCCTGTCTTAGGGCATGAGTGAGAGGGTCCTGTCTTATGACATGAGTGAGAGGGTCCTGCCTTAGGACATGAGTGAGAGGGTCCTGCCTTAGGGCATGAGTGAGAGGGTCCTGCCTTAGGGCATGAGTGAGAGGGTCCTGCCATAGTGCATGAGTGAGAGGGTCCTGCCTTAAGGCATGAGTGAGAGGGTCCTGCCTTAGGGCATGAGTGAGAGGGTCCTGTCTTAGGACATGAGTAAGAGGATCCTGCCTTAGAGCATGAGTGAGAGGGTCCTGCCTTAGGGCATGAGTGAGAGGGTCCTGCCTTAGGGCGTGAGTGAGAGGGTCCTGCCATAGGGCATGAGTGAGAGGGTCCTGCCTTAAGGCATGAGTGAGAGGGTCCTGCCTTAGGGCATGAGTGAGAGGGTCCTGCCTTAAGGCATGAGTGAGAGGGTCCTGTCTTAGGGCATGAGTGAGAAACTCCTATGCTAAATCAAAGCTTGACACAACTACACACAGGAGCACTTAGCAGGAGTAACAAAGGCTACAGGGATAATGGGCTATCTCTATCTAATGGAATGATGGGAGATGTAGGAATGATGGGGGGATGTAGGAATTGAATACAGTAATGGAAAATATGGGAGATGGAGGATATGAGAGTGATGGGGAGATATGGGAAAGATGTGAGATACGGGAATGATTGGTGTGATGGGAAATATGTGAGATGAAGTATGTTGGCAGGATGGTGTGCTATCGGCTGTGAGGGAGCAAGATGCAGAATGCATTTGAGTTCGAGAACTGAGAAAATTAAAAGAATAATAACAATGATGCCATTCTACTAAAACATTTTTAAAAGAATAATAACAATGATGCCATTCTACTAAAACCTTCTTAAAAGAATAATAACAATGATGCCACTCTACTAAAACCTTCTTAAAAGAATAATAACAATGATGCCACTCTACTAAAACCTTCTTAACAGAATAATAATAATAATGTCACTCTACTAAAACCTTTTTAAAAGAATAATAACAATGATGCCACTCTACTGAAACCTTTTTAAAAGAATAATAACAATGCCATTCTACTGAAACCTTTTTAAAAGAATAATAACAATGATGCCACTCTACTAAAACCTTTTTAAAAGAATAATAACAATGATGCCACTCTACTAAAACCTTTTTAAAAGAATAAAAATGATGCCACTCTAATAAAACCTTCTTAAAAGAATAATAACAATGATGCCACTGTACTAAAACCTTTTTAAAAGAATAATAACAATGATGCCACTCTACTAAAACTTTTTTAAAGAATAATAACAATGATGCCACTCTACTAAAACCTTTTTAAAAGAATAATAAAAATGATGCCACTCTAATAAAACCTTCTTAAAAGAATAATAACAATGATGCCACTGTACTAAAACCTTTTTAAAAGAATAATAACAATGATGCCACTCTACTAAAACCTTTTTAAAAGAATAATAACAATGCCATTCTACTAAAACCTTTTTAAAAGAATAATAACAATGATGCCACTCTACTAAAACCTTTTTAAAAGAATAATAACAATGATGCCTCTATTAAAACCTTTTTAAAAGAATAATAACAATGATGCCACTCTACTAAAACCTTTTTAAAAGAATAATAACAATGATGCCACTGTACTAAAACCTTTTTAAAAGAATAATAACAATGATGCCACTGTACTAAAACCTTTTTAAAAGAATAATAACAATGATGCCACTCTACTAAAACCTTTTCAAAAGAATAATAACAATGATGCCACCCTATTAAAACCTTTTAAAAAGAATAATAACAATGATACCACTGTACTAAAACCTTTTTAAAAGAATAATAACAATGCCATTCTACTAAAACCTTTTTAAAAGAATAATAACAATGATGCCACTCTACTAAAACCTTTTAACACTTTGTACAGTAATATCAATTCCTTTCTTGTAATGTTTGTTATAAAAGTTTATGACTTGTAGAACGCATGCACCTGCTTTGTGACTTCAGACGTTGTGGCGCCAAGACATGATCAAGCATCTGGTCGACGTGGGTCAATAAAACGCCACGGTAGCACAATACAATTTCACTGGTCGTGCTTCAGCAACCAGCAAACGACAGAGACAGTAAAACCTGCGCTCACGTCACAGTGACCATGGACCATGAGATACTACAACGGATCACGAACACTGTCCGTTGTCGGCCGTCATACATCAGGCCGATTGGTGGCATGGACCCCCCAACTGGGCAAATATGTTTAATCAGAATCACTACTTATGAAGACAGATGTCAGTGGATGACGTCGACGATGCTGACAACACCAACGACACCGACAGCTGCTGCAAAGACACCGATGTGTTATTGTAGCTCGACACAAACTCAGAGGCTTTTCATCACAGAACCGCAAGACAAGACTCGGGTGGAACTCGGCTACGATTTCATAATCAATGACCAGTTGCACGGAACCCACCGATGATCAATTCTTCTTTTTTCCTGCTTATTGGTCGAGGGAGTACAAAAGCGATCAGATTGATTCATATTTCAGGTTTGATACGCCGGGTTTGTCAGCCATTTTGTTTAAACTGCTTCCTCAGCTGGTTCTTTGATACCCAAATATGTAGTGGGTAACTAGTTTAACTTTAAGTAATCTGTTATCGGTTTAACACAGAAATGCTTAAATCATGAAAAGAATTAATTACGATCATTACATCTGGTAACTTGCAAAAGCCAATTACTAGGACGATGTTTAGCACTTAACCCATTAAAGTTGTTGGTCATGTGGTTTTCTCGTAGGCAAGTAACATTGATAACATCAACACAAAGACATGTGAATAATCAAATCATATTCATATGAATTTTCCAATTTCGAGTTACATCAGTTGATATTGGGTCCAGTATCAAATAAGTTAATACTCAGTCAAATGTTTCAACAACAAAAACCAGGATAAAAATGCACAAGAGAGCTGGCACGTTGTAGTGGATATTGGGCAGGTTTTACTTTTTGCAAAATTAATTTGAAGTGAGACAAGTGAAAAAAATCGGTCTGAGTAGGAATCTTTAACCAATAACACAGTCTCGTTCAACCACAAAGCCGACCTTGAACATGTAACTGAGAATCCTCAAGACACATTCTTGATCTTATAATCAATCACCAGTATTTGCCTTGCAAGAAATCTCTATGTGGTCAGATCATTTCTGTGTTGATCATGTGGAATAAAGCAGATCGGCTCGAAATCATCCTAACGTTTGCAATGTGACGAATCACATTTCTAAAGCTATCAGACAACGTTGAAAACTGACAAGATGTTCATCAAAGCTCTTTACGATGACACACAACGTTCTAAAGTATCAATTATTAAAAGAAATGATAAGATTGTTGATATTCACGATCAAACCCCTGGCACAGTGTCACAAACGACTCCCATCCGTGCCATTGCTGCGAGTTGTACCTGAGTGCAGACTTTGTAAATGAAACGTCAATGACACTATTAAACGATACTATTAAATGGCACTACTCAGTAGCATTGAGTGGTTCCTTTCGGGCGACCTTTTTAAATAAATCTGTAGCATGCTAAATGTTTAATCACGTTTCCCTGACTGACACCTGGTCCTGATCAGAGGTATCATTGTACCATCTACACAAGTGATTTCATCGGGTAGTTGGAAAGGACATCATGATGCAATCTAACGCTGCCAAGTAGCCACTGACAGCGCCCAGAGATGGTCAATGGACATTATCATAAAATCGACATCGGCATAAGTTTATTGCTACCTGAAAATGTCAGGTGCTACAGCGATAGTGTGTAATCCAATATCAGAGCATTGAATACATGCACTGTGGTGCAACTGGTGCATGCACTATCAGGTTGCATAATCTAAGAAAAACAAGGGGCATATTCCTTTCCAACATCCACAACAGCTTTTGATCTACTCGTCAGCGAATTTCTACCATAATGTCTTTCCAAATTCTTGTTTTCTCTCAATCTAAATGTCAATCTGGAATGCACACCAGGTGACCGAATGAACAGAGACGAATCTTGACAAATCTGATAAAAAGGTACATTTATGACTTTCTTATTTTATATTAATTATATACAGCTGTATAAATGACATTCGCTACAACTGAGCAATAAAATCCTTGTAATTAATTTATTTAAAAAATTGCAATCATCTTATGAAACAGTTCTAACACTGTAATATAGTAGCACATAGTTACTGAAAGACCAACATGAACAATAATTATGACCATTCATGAGTGACAATCTTATTCTGGCTATTTACTTTCTGACCATATAAAAAAGTTAAATATGCAAGTTGCCAAATGAATGCACTCAACAGAAACTAATTCTTTTTAAAATAAAAAGTTCAAAGGTATAAAAAGAGTTTGACGTCTAATGAAGAATAAACTTTTATAAACAGGCCTGGATGGTGATTGTGACTAAGAGTTTAGGTGTGGTGAAAAGCAAACATAAATAGTAAACTACATTTCGATTGTACATTCGCAAAAAACCAAAGAAACATCAATAACAGTGCTACATCAAGCCAATGTAATCAGCAACAGATAAATATGTCGAGAAAAAGATCATTCGCAATGAATCAGGTGGCCGAAATGATGATTAATATTATAATTATCATAGGCAATAACCAGTGGCGACTGGAAGCACATAAACGTAGGGAACACGGACCGTTGCCATGGCGCCAGCCCTCTAGGTTCCGATGTGGAACCACGCAAGTCGGATAATGACATGTTACGAGGTTGTCTAATGAATATCTATCAAGAGCCGGTGTTTGAAAAGCAAACGTGTGAAAACCGAAATGGGTGAAAGAGGCCACAGACGTGTACATATGTGAGAGCTGGTCTATATTTTCACAAACGCATGTCGTACGTTGTGCCTTGCCGTTAGCGTCAAGACTTTCAGCCAACAAACAGAATGGTTGTTTCAAACACCGGTCACATGTCATTCTATTATGAGTATGGAACTCCCTGGCAGCTGTTTAGCATCCTTTCAGCTTCCCAGCTAAATCACAACTGATGATGTGGTTCCCGTGTGCCTGCATTGTGAAACCTATTAACTTTAATTTAATAACCATCACGTCTAATGCCTGTCAGTTATTGAGACATTGGCAGCGATTAGGATAAAACGAAATGAAATCACAGAAATACAAACACACTCCACTACCTGTGTTTAAATACGTTGTATTTCATTAATGTCAGTGTAGATATTATACATAACCAACAAATTTATCACCACAATCAACTAAGCAGTTTCTCATTATAACAAACGTGTTGTGAATTGGTCAAACCGTTCTTTACATCTGATGTTCCTCACTTTGATAGGAAATTGATAAGAAATGACAATGGAGGTTCGGAAGTTGTTTCTTTTAAACAAATGTTCCTTACATCAAAAGTTCTTATAGCAAGAGGCCATTCTGTATCAATTTACATACAATAAAGATAACATTGACTGCACCTGAAACCCAATCCTACTAACAGCTTAGTATTAAGGAATCAGTCCACGAATACTGAAATGTTAGCGTCTCAATAACATATGTCGGACGGTGTGCTACCGAAATCGCAACATTTCCTGTACAGTTCGGTCCGCGCCGACACATGACCTTTTCGCCAATCTCATGATAGGAGCCACTAAATACTCGCTGAGCGTGGGGAGTAATTGAAAAACCAGCGTGATCAAATTCTCGCCGTGATCAATCTCGCAGTATGGACGTTCTAACTGCATCTTGCAATTTCCCAGTGGCAGCTGTTATATGTCCATCTTGGACAGCGATGGCCACTCTGCCAATCGATCACATCCTGATCGCCCAAACAAAACACAGGCAAACAGCTCTTAGATGGCTCGAGTAAGAAGCACTCAAATCACTCCGTGCTTAAAAGCAACTAGATCCAGTCTATTGTCAATAGAAAGAACGTTTTGTCACATGTATTTGGTCACCAAACAACACAATCATGGGTTAAACTAGGGTTTACACTCTTTTGTTATCTAAAATTCAATGCCCTTCCATGACCTTTATGTACAGGAATGATGTGAACTATAGTAGTCAATGCACACGTACAGGTGAACATCTGCTAGAAAACGTAAACACACATAATTTTCATGTTAATAATTGAAGAAAAAGAGCAAGTAGCTGTAATTGTTCAACAAAACATTGGCAACTAATTGATAAAATAAAACTTCTGTACTAAGTTCATGACTTTAAATTAAAAATTCCATAACATTCCAGGCCTGGCATAAATAAAATTCATGACTTTCGTGATGTGGAAAATTTTTGTTGAAAAATCAATGACTTTCCAGAAATCCAACGAGTTATGGGAACTCTTTAAATGACGTACAAATCAGAGGATCAGAAAAGGTAAGTTCTTATAAGAACAAATGTGTAAAAGACAAAAATGGTGTCATATGTTTATTATTCAGCTGGCTAGACCTGGCGACCAATAATTTTACAAAAGCAAATTGAATTATATATCAAATGCCAAAGTGACAAGTATGGTAACAAGTATTATCATATAAGTAAATATTGTTCAAGGCATATAACGCTGTATATACACTTTCTTATAAACAGTTAAAAATGGTATTTAACTCAGAATGTAACTTTAAATACTACAGACAGTAATACATAAAATGTCCTCAAGTTTAGCTCATGTCTCGCACAATCAAGAAGATTGCTTTTTAAAGACATCCGACTGTGCTAGTAATTTGAAGGGGTGTGTTTAATTGGCAGACCTGTGGCGCTTCAGGTCAGAGTTGTCAGGGTTGGCTTCATTTACAACTATGTCAGTTGTAATTAGTTACAATTACAGTGACATAGATTCTTCAGAACAAAGTAATTGTAATAATGTTTCATTAAGCTGTGTAACTGTAACTAACTGTAACTAACTGTAACTAACTGTAACTAACTGTAACTAACTGTAACTAACTGTAACTAACTGTAACTAACTGTAACTAACTGTCCTGTATTTAACTTCTCACTAAATCACTCTGAAAACTGCAAGATAATGTTACTACTAAAAACTAACATCTGTGAAATGTTCTTCAGTACAACATTTGTCGAATTCCGTGGACAATGATTTCGAGAGAAGCACCTGACAAATTGCAATATCGTTGGCTTCGTTCAAATGGCAAACATCGCGGGTCTTGTGGCCGTTGCCATGACGACCGGAGATAATGAAACAACACCGGCGACACCGGCAAGATGGAGCCAAAGGAGGGCTTCAGTTAATTGGTGTGAAGGAGAGAAAGGGGAATGATGCTTATTACCTTGTGTTTGTTGCCAAGGCTTCAGTGCAACTATTATAGTATAATTACAGTTTTTAACTAATCACCGTTTATATTGTGACTGGAGGAACATTGGGCCAAGCTGCTGATTAATTATCAAAAAACCTACTGACATAACTACGATATTGGATCAACTGTAAAAACGGTAATGTTCGTGTAATTTTACTGATGCATGACTAACATAATTTTCTGAATTCTGACGGTAAATCAAGTACTGTTATAAAGATTAAAACATGTCATAAAAGATTGTTAATATAAAGATGTGGTTTGAGATGGAAAAATTAAAAGAATGTGGGGATTTAAAATGCAAAAACTCCCCATCTTGAAAGGTAGTCTGTTACCTTTCACAGAATAGACTAGAAATTAATCATTCTAAGAATAACTTCACAAAAAGTCCTACAATAATCAGGTTTGACTAAAGTGGTTACACTATTGGCATGATGTGGCAGCATACCTCTAGACACTGATCAACACTGCGTGAGTGTGTTCTATTCATCGTTCTCCCCGATGTCTTAGTTCGGTCACCTACACAATCTTATTACTTGGGCCACGCTACTGAGAAGTCTTAGAACAATCAAAGAGACTGACTTTTTCTAACTCCATTTTATCCAGGATGTGCGTGTAAGCCTGGAATTACATGCCAATTCAGCAGAACTAATTACATGAGAGTTATGAAAAGACCACAAAGTCAGCAAATAACTGCGATTATGGCGCCACTTGTGGGTGTTTTCGATGAACGTGAAGTATTTGTATTTATTTCACATTTGTCTTTGTATATAATTGAAGTACAACTCACAAATAAGAAAAACACTTATACCAAACATTTCCAGAAGACAAACTATTCAACGGGCAAGTAACCTGACACGCATAAGTGTGTGTGTGTGTGTGTGTGTGTGTGTGCGTGTGCGTGTGCGTGTATGTGTGTGTGTGTGTGTGTGTGTGTGTGTGTGTGTGTGTGTGTGTGCATGTGATCACGTGCCCTAGGTATCTCCTCACAGAGGTTTAATCAACATCAATCCATGAATTGATAATTATAAAACAGACTATGCAAGGTAACAACAATGGGTCTGAACAAAGAGTTGAATCCAAAGCACAACACACCAGACTGAATCCATACGTCACTATCGGGAATTTGTATTAATCATTCGCGCTTGCATCCGTGCGCACTCG
Organism: Paraescarpia echinospica; assembly: GCA_020002185.1. NCBI lineage: Eukaryota > Metazoa > Annelida > Polychaeta > Sabellida > Siboglinidae > Paraescarpia > Paraescarpia echinospica. Next base: position 94,035,300 of record CM034531.1, on the reverse strand, counting down.
GTGATAGACATGAACAATGGTAATCAGAATTGCTGTTTTATCACCAAGTGCTCAGTCGAGCGTGAAATTACAACAGTTGCATATTTGTGCTGTGGCGTCGGTTCACACATGAGTGAATACGTGATGACAGGACTGTTAACAGTGGAACATGAGAATACATGATAAGACATCGCCACCGACATAATCTGTGTCTGAGTGTGAACAGTGCAGGAACGAATGCAGATCTCTACCAACAGTCAGACAGATTCCCTTACAATGATTAGCGCTGTTCAGAGCAATATATGGTTTTTAAAAAACAATTAATTATGCTTTAAAATCAACAATACTGCTCAGAATCTGTACATGTATTTTAGCTGTATGAGGGAGGGAGGGAGGGAGGGAGGGAGGGAGGGAGGGAGGGAGGGGAGGGACGGACGGACAGGCTGAGGGAGAAGGGGCAGATATTATTTTATTGCTAATTGATTATCCAGATTTAACACCTTGCAACACAGAAATGAGTACTCTACAACAAAAATACATAAGTTTCAAGTAGCAAAGACAGATTGTGAACCCAGAATTGGGGCAGAATCCAAGTGTTGCACAGAAAAAGAAGCCCCCAAAATAAGGCAGTGTGGAAACATCAGTGTTTTCAATAAATGTTTTTGTTGTGTTGCAGAAAAGATATTTCAAAAAGCTAAGTCAATGTTTTATATTACTTCTTATAACAATTTGATTGAGATCTGCATGTGCAATCAAAAACAGTCCTAAAAGACCACATAAAGAAAGCAATCACAAACCACTACCCCAGAGAGTTGTGTGATTTCTCAAAGCGAAGCAATAAAATTACTTCATGAAAATGAATTACTTTTTCCTGCGAATTAATTTCCTGACAATGCTGTGATTTCATTTCCGAGAGTTTTTCCGGTAGTCTTACGTCCCATGTTCCTAGCAGGATCATAATGATCCATGGCGAAATGACGGCAAGCCGCACATCCTCATTAAGTCAGTGTCACCACCAGGTGCTTCTCAACACTCTATTACACAACACCTGTAAGAACGCTTTGGAATTCTCAGAAATATGCACAAAAACATTCTCTCGCAACGCCACATGATCTACTTATTTGTTGGTTTATTTTCAGAAACCACCAGTGAGGATATGCAGTAATAGAAAAAATGCCATGGAAATACTGACAAGGGAAAAAGTTGGAGAAATTCAATCACAGAAAAAGAAATAGTGGTAGGAGCTAGAGTGTCTACGAAATACAGTGAGGGGAAATGTCATAGAAAAAGTAGGAAACACAGTCGTAAGTGCATACAAACATGCACACACATGCACGCACGCACGCACATCATAACAGATGAGCAGTACTAAATATCTGTGGAGCCTGATCTATCCGGTACCTTCCATTCATTAGTGCTTACACATATCGAAAAACTTGCAATCCTACGTTAAATGTTTGATAACTATAAATAGACCATACGTAATGTTTTTACCTCATTGTTATATTTCTACTTACGGGCATTGGTACAGAATTGTGTAGTGTTTAACTAAACTTGTTGCAGAGTTACAAAATCCATGTGATATGAGATTTGTTGACACCGCAACACGTAAACTTGGACAAGAAAGGCAACACTTGTATTCTCTACACGCGGTTACAGGTGTCAAGAAAAGACGACCACAATCCCTGATCCACTGGTGACTTGGTGACAGAAATGAGACGAGTTGCCATGGCAACAGACGGCACACCTGAGGCGTGTGATAGGAAGCAGCGACTTCTGCGAAGTATTTGTGAGACTGGTGACAATAACAGAATACGAGATATCCGACACGATGCAACTCTAGTAACTGGCACACTGGAAACACACAATAGCAGCGTGATACAATGTTACATGTTGATGTGACAAACCTTGTTACATGTTGATGTGACAAACCTTGTTGCAAAATATGTATATCGAGATGACTACATTTGCAGTATTAAATATCTTTTAAAGAATCGTCTGTCACGCTTTTTTAGTCACACACAGGTTTATATCATATATATAGATGGTATTGATCAGATAATCAGTTGACATCATCACACATGCATGATAAAGAAATATTACGTTCATTAAATACTCTTCAGTAATTTATAAGCATTATATTATTTCTAAATATTACTTCAAACGTTATAATGTTATGTTACATATATTAGGCTATTTATTTATACCTGCATTTGACATGGTGCAAATTGTGGAATTTGTACTGCTGATCGTTTGAAATAAATTACTGGTTGACTAACTGATTACAGAGCAGGACTGTGTATTTCAAAATATAAAAAACATTCTTTCATTTTTTTATAAATTCTAACAATGTTCAACAATTTTGGTAAAGATAGAGCCACAGCACCATTAGTAATATTAATAATCACTCAAATACAGCCATTGACATTGCAACACTTCTCATCACTAATACTTGTGTACCGCTATGAACCGTCCGATTCCAGAATCATTCAGAAAAACCTGAGCAAAACTTACTGTATAACAGGCATTCAACACATATTAGCATTAAAGGGAAATTTAATCAAAAGCTGTTGCTCACATGGAGGGTCATAAATGGATATTTCCAATCACTCTGAGACTGTATCAGCGATGTTTCATTAGGACAATGGCAACGCCTGCAAGGCTTGATGCCCTCTAGGTCTTGATGCCAGACTTTGCGAAATACAAAACCATTCACAGTAAATTTTAATCAAGTGTTGAGTCCACAGTAGTGCTAGGTGGATACACGCTAGGAAACGTGATTGACAAGTCAGAAGCTGGCTTCAATCCAGAACTCATCATTCATGGCACAACCCAATAAAATAGATACTTCATGAACAGTATTCTCAGTATTGGTTCCTTGTGGGGGGGTGCAGCGGTGTAGGGGTGTAGTGGTGTAGGGGGTGGCCATATCAATCAGTCTATTCTGCCCTCTCGACAATACTTTTACAATATATCCTCATATTCTGCCATTTTCTCCCACTTTCGAGAGGTCACCCCTGCCCTTTCGAGTGGTCATCCCTACCCTTTCGAGAGGTCAACACTGCCCTTTCAAGTGGTCATCCCTGCCGTTTCCAGAGGTCACCCCTGCCCTTTCGAGTGGTCACCCCTGCCCTTTCGAGTGGTCATCCCTGCCCTTTTGAGTGGTCATCCCTGCCCTTTCGAGTGGTCATCCCTGCCCTTTCGAGAACTCCCTTCACACTATTTCTCCATTTAATATCGGTGTCTCTTTTTCGACTGTCCTCTTCTGTTTTCTGTTCTCTTTGACAATATTTCCTTGTTAATTTTGTTGTATTTATTCTGTTCGTCTCAATCTACTCCCAACTACCAAAGGGTACTTTCATTTTCAGGTGTTTCTATAAGTGAACCTTCAGTTTCTTAGTAAATATACACACGTATATGGGCATATCCACACTGTACTGAAACTCACTGGGCATTATTAGGAACATTTTGAAATGCTGATTTGGACAGCAAAACAAACAGTTATATTCCATTTTTGTATACATCAGTCATATCCATCATAAAGATATAAAACAAATAAAAAAAGTAAACAATGTGTGCTGGGTTGTATTTTTTTGTCGAACATTGACGAAAATGCAGCTTTAACCCTACAGGTGACCACTGGGCCAAATTTGGCCCATGCGATCAGTGCAAAACTGGTCTTGGCCGAATTTCGGCCCGATTCAGTATCATCTTTTGAAAAAAATTCGTTTCCGTCACTAGCAACTGACAGGGGAACGCGAGGTATCATTGAAAAGCTGAATTATTCTTCTTTCTGTGGCATTTTTATCAATGAGTTTTATTGTGTCATGATTCAGTACCGGGAAATGGAGGTACCAATGGAAAGCCCAACGATTGGTCTATCCAAATAATCAGCGCATGGCTCTAAAACGTCTTCTTGTTGACGCTGGTTTAATTCCATCACAACGAAAGTCCGCCATGATTTTTTTCTCGCTTCGATAACGTAAGTTGAATTATTTCAAATGTCCGCGGCAATATATCAGCAAAATACATGACAGTATTTGTGGATCAAGTTATTATACTAGTTCAGACAGTTACACAGACTTTGGGGGCTGTTTTGAAGTGGATATTATGCAAGTTGCTGGCGAGTAATGTCGCCGGACATCGCTGTCTCGCACCTGGACTTAGACCGATTCGGCCGGCCTACTCGGTCCACCAGCGAAGGATACGATGCATTCAGAATTCAAATACAACATGCCTTATAACCTGATGACATATATATGTGTGTAATTAGGAACTGTAGGTATTACTTACTTTATTGATGTGTAAGGAAATTGATAATAGATACGTCATGTTATTGGACAGGTGCGCCACAGCACGCAATGGTAGGCCTAAGAGGCCTATTGCTGTATTGGTTGTATTTGAACGTTCTACGAAAAATACAATAAAATGAAAAGTTCTGAATATATTTGAGTCTAGTTTTCATTATCACGCAGCTGAAATGTACAGCTACATTTGTCGCACTGCATGCATGGACATACAACCGCACAATAATTATTTTGTCACTGGGCAAACTTGGGTTTCTACTTTACTCTCAGTCTGACGTTCATGAAGAATAGTCTAAATTTTACATGGGTCTATCTAAAAAAATTGTATAAAAAAATGTCTGAGTATATTTGATTAATTTTTTCTGTACTCATTAGCTTATATACATGGCTACATTTCTCTAATTGGACATTGACACATACAAACACTCGGAAATTAGCTAGTAGTAGGGTGAAAAAAATTGTTTTTTGTATTTATTTTGGATAAACTTTAAACAGTTATATCTTCTTGATTATTTGATGTTATGCAAATATCATCACTGCATAATAATAAAGGGTCTTTTTGCCAACAAAATTATAGCTCAATTATATTTCTGTGATTAGTATTAGCGAAGGTGCGATTTTTTAAAAGCACCCCTACAAATTGCTCCCAATTGTGTACACCGTTGAACTTGAAGTTTACCATTGGTCACCTGTAGGGTTAAGAACGTTTGAAAGTGTGACGTAAAACAGTGCCAATTTTGAATGTTCTATCAAAGCATTAAAAAGTGTTTAATTTTGCATGCAATGACATAAATAAATAAAAGACATACTATACTTCATGTATACGTGTTTTGTTCTTTGCTTTATGAAGGAAAACATATTTTTACTGTCTAGAAATTGTGTGTCACAGTCGTGAGGCGTTCCGTCAATGGAAGTCATAGCGTAATATTAGTACCAATTAAATATCATTGTTATTACAACCAGCATTTTGCCTCGTAGGATACTCTCCAATAGGTGTGAAAATGATTAACTACGTTTCCAACTATTTTGTGGCATACTTTCATAGTTTATACCATCCGTAACAAGAGGAAATTATTTTCCATCAATAAATCACCATCGTTCGTCCCATCAAGAAACTGTACTACTTCCAAAACTGTGCGAAGAAAAACCAAACGGATAGAATGTGACGGCCTACAAATGATCATGTGATTCGATGTTGCCGCCGTTTTCCGATGAAGGAGATAAGATGGCGTCAAATTGAAGGTAAGAAATAGTCCATCAACTTTTTTGCATAAATCACAACCGTGACAATCGTCACGACCGTGACAATCATCACGACCGTGCAAATATAACTAAATTGAAGGCGCACTATCAATAGAATCTTGGCATATGTAATATAAATCTTGCCATGTTATTTCTCTCGATATTTCGCAGTATCTTTGTGCGCGGGATTTCCGACAGTTTTATAGATGGTGTATGGTCGTGATGTTTGACCCTACGATATATCGGGTCAAAAATCACAACCATGATTATCATTAAAATGTTCTGCAAATTCAGTCAAATCCCTTAAATATGCTTCCACATGTTAAATAAATTCGTTATGTAGTAATTTAAAAAAATGTGTAATGTATGGATTAGTCTGTTGTTATCATACATTGTAATGCATTTTTCTGTCAAACATCACGACCGTGACATTTTGAATAATTAACTTTTCATTAATTTTCTCTGATTACATGCATTGATGAAACTATGTTTTTTTTTTTTAATTTGTAACTAATATCAATTGTCTACACAACCAAAGCATTTGTGTCAAATTATTCATGTTTCTAGAAATTAACCTAGATGTCACACTTCTTACATGTACAGTGTGGATATGCTCATATGCTTTACAAATAAAACCGAATAACGCCAACCGAACGTGAACAACATATCATGCAATATAAAACCAAATAAAGAGACGCAAAGAAAATGGCCGTGACTTGACTAGGCAACAAGACGGCTGCGTCGTTCACCCAAACGACATCCGACGGTAATTAAACCTCGACGGTGACCCGATAATCCGAAGGAAGGGATTCGATGGAAGCCGGCGGTCTTATGTTACTAACCAGTCTGCGCTGTCCATCTAATTGGTATCCCCCACTATCCTCCTTGGAGCGGTACAGATCAATCATGCGCTCCAGACAGCCGCATCATGCCGAGGTGCCGACGTGCCCGACATCAAACCCCGCCACGTGGCCGGCACTGACAGGCTACGATGGCAATTTGCAATATCCGAGTGCGTGGTTCCCAGAATCCGCACATGTCTGAAATGCGTGTTTGTGGGAAAAAGAAACTTGCTGGGCATGATGCATTAAAGACGAATAATCCTGACATTGATGGGAATCTTTGATGCCACGATTTCTGCGATTTAGAAACGTCTATAGAGACATGTTTCACAGATCTGATCCAAGGAAGTTTCTATTAAATTTGACTGAAAAATTAATTTACAACTTAAAAGCAGAGTTGATACAGACCATTGTTGCTACTGCAAAAGCGATATTCTTGCAACATATGACAGGAGAATATTGCAAAATGACAACAGCTTTATTGATTGTGATGACGATGAAGGATAATTGTTCTTCTGGACCACTCACACAGACATGTGCATGACATGTACGCAACCACCCACCCATGCAAGCAGAAACATATTTTCCAGAAGCACCCAGTGTTCACCACACCAAGGTAACAATTGGAAGGTTTTTTGCTTCCTACAGAGTAAGCAATACGTGTTTGGTCTGATAACATTTTAAACTTTGATTGTCTGTTCCGTGGCTCGTTAGGTTTACATTGTCTTTACATTGACTTTACAATGCGTCATGCTGGGTTCATGTTGCGACTGTGTTTAGCTTATGTCACGTTTACGTTGGGTTGACGTCGGGTTTACGTTGTTCTTGCCACTACTCAGTGGGCAATAATCCCGAAAGCTTCAGCCTCCAGAGTAGAACACAACCATGTACTTGCAAGGCTCTGGTCAAGCAGCATCCGCTTTGCTTGGCAGGTGTCCAGCTCTCCATCCCACCCAGTGGTCAGTTAGGCCCATTATGGCTGTCAGCACCACTTGGCATTCAGGAAACAACTAAACATCTCGTTAATGATAGCAAATTACACCTGGTCACTAGTGTACACTCTTAATGATGATGGCGTTTGCCACAGTGAGCATCGTTTCATGTGACACCACAACAGTTGTGTCACCGTCCACCATTTCTCATTCGCTAGACAAAATAAATAAATCAACTATAAAACAGGACATCAATATTGCAGACAGGCATATATGTGATTTTGTTTTATTCTCTTTGGAAACACTGTCTTCTTTCAAGCAAGTTAGATTGCAGTGAAAAATGTATTTTACTATTTAAAAAATGTATTTTACTATTATAGTAATAACTATTACATAACCAATCAGTTGAAGATATAATATACAGATGTACATATATACATTAAAGTGCCTTATATATGGCAAACAATTCGATCAGAGAGAATGCAGCTGATAAAATGTAACCAATATATTTTGCAATAGTTTTGCAAGCACACACACACGCGCACGCATGCACACACACACGCACGCACGCACGCACGCACACAAGACACACCCACAAGACACACACACAAGACACACACACACGACACACACACACACACAGACACTCACACACACTCACACACACTCACACACACTCACACATACACACACACACTCACACACACACACACACACACACACACACACACACACATGCACGTATGCACAATATATTTGGATGGTGACATTCCTGAAACACTAACAGTTGTTATAAAATTGTAACGAGAACTAAAACTGTTTAGACTAAGCATGTTTGCAACTTGATTAAATTAACTGAAGGTCAGTAAGTTTTGCAAAACTTATTCAGCAAATGGATGTCAAGAGGTTTTATTACTATAGATGGTCATATTTTCATATAATCATGCAAAACATCAACAAGGCCACCAATGGTAACATCGACTGTGGTCACTGCCCGCTCACTTGTCCACTGTGACGCGCAATACACCTGCACTTGATACACTGCGAAGCACAAATCAAACTGATCTAATGTCATCAACCAGCACCAAGTAGGCGTAATGCATTCAACCGAGGCAGGCCTAATTCTCACTTGGGAAGTCTCGCGACCACAAAACGGGGCCTTGAGTGCTTCAATACGTTATTTGGGAGATGAAGGGAGATTGCTGGGACCATGACCAGAGCTTCCCATTTGCCTAACTCCATTTGCCATAATGGCATGCTCTGATTTAAAGTTATATTTAATTACTGCATCTTTTAAGTTGATTCCAAAGAGACTGTAACAGTATGGGTTAATATTAGCTGTAGATTCTGTACAGTTTAGTGTGGCTACAAAGACAAACCACTGGAATTCTTACTGCAAACATTTTGTTTTAATTTGATAATTGGGCATAATAAAATTAAATGTTTATATATATATATAATAAAATTAAATGTTTATATATATATATATGAGGATGCTGAGGTGGATGTGTGGAGTAACAAAGAAAGATAAGATCCTAAACGGATATATCAGAGGAGCAACGAGAGTGACACAAGCATCCAAAAAGATAAGAGAGAAATGACTGAAATGGTACGGGCATGTGATGAGAAGGGAAGAGGAGCACATAGTGAGAAGAGTGCTAAATGCAGAGATACCAGGAAGAAGAAGGAGAGGACGACCGAAGACCAGATGGAAAGACACATGCAGAAGAGACATGAAAATCGTGGGTCTGAGCGCAGATGTGGTGATGGACAGGGCGACATGGAGAAAGAAAATGACCAGCCATACCGACGACCCCAGATAACAGGAAAAGTCAGAGAAGAAGAAGCATGTTTTTATATATATATATATATGTTATCATTATTATATAAAATAAGAGGTTTGTGAATCACACAAAACTGGTAAGTACTGACAGATAAATGATACCTGTCACTTAAGTAATAGCAATTCTATTATTTTAAAAACATTTACGGCCAATAACCAAAGGCAATTTTAAATTAGCATGATAATTATTATTAATGTTTCATAGATGATTCTTAAACCAACCACGGCAGCTCCTCATTTATTAATATAATGTTCCTGATACTAGAGTAAATATGTTGCAGTTTCTAGTCTACCAAATTGCATTTAGAAAGCTCGAAGCATTGTTCATATTTTAATGTTCCACCCTCAAAATTGTAAAAATTAACACAACACATTCGAATAGTAAAGACAACAAATAGTTGTACCGAGAGCAATAGCCACTAAGTACAAGTTGCCTGAAATGCTCTTTGATGACAATCCCACAATGATGACTGCCAAAGACAGCATGTAGGACAACATACACTTGATTCAGCAAATTTCTCTACATTTGTGCTGGCAAACTACCAGGGATAATCTAATACTATTATGAACCCTAACTTCATTGTATGACATCAGTTAACACAGCATGCAACGTCACTGGTTCGTATCATAAGCCACTAAATATGGCTTATTTTTCTGGTACTTGCTACAGCTGTCTGTTTATGAATTTGCATATGCAAATCATGGGATATTTTGCATTCAGTGCGACACAGTTGCCCCGAATCTAGGACTACCAACCGACCAAGATTCTCAAAGTTGCAATAGCGCACTAGATTATGTATTCCATGCAATAATATTCCAATTAAATAACTACAATGCACATTTAGCGATGTTCATCAAAAAGCAAATTTTCACTAACTGAACCCATCTATATCTGAGTCGTTGCTAATAATCCACCGTGTGTCCCACACAATATGCCCTCTAATTTTGAAAAGCCAGCCAGACATATGCCATTAGTGTCGCGATAACTGAATTCAAGAAATCTAATTTTTTTTAATCAGAATTTTGCAGGGCGCCTTCTCTTTTACCGAGTAGTCCCCTCTGACAGACACAAGTACAGCATCAACGTTTATTCACAATCCGTTAAAATAATCTTCCTACTTTTTGTTCACATCCTGGATGACAATAGCGATTGTGCTAGCAATTTTGTCACCACAAAATTTGCTTCATTCGGAGTCTGGAGATCAAAAATACAATTAATCAATCCCTTGCTATCTACGTAACACCTTGAAGATCGACATTTTGTAATACTGATATTTATTCTTTCAGTTGTCATTTTAATCTCGGTATCTTAAATAGCAATATGTAATTCTCTCATCACTAGATGGCAACACCTGTCGGCAGACTTGCCAAAGTTAAAAACCAAAATGGAAATAAGTGCTAAATAAGTGTCACCCTGAAATTTTAATGTTCGTTGTATGTATACAAGTATTTCCCACACATTTTGCATTTTAATACTGAATAAACTACTGTGCTCACTGTATCTATTCGGACATTTTCAAATACCTTAAAAATGTACAAAAAGAATTATTTTATGTGCCGCATATTTTTGGGCGGCTGAGAATATAATGATCTTAAGCGTCCGAGTACATCCAGTCATTAAGGAACATCTAATAAGTACAATAAGTAAGTAGAATTGAGAGTGCACTAACAGAAAAAAGAGAAGCAGTGGTTTTGTCGTTAGAGCTCCAGATTGTCGACTGAGGAAGGACATTCGATTCCACCAGCCACCATTTGAACAATTTAATTCAACCCATACTGCTCACACCTTTCAAAAGAAACATTAAACCAAGGATCCTTTCTACCTCTGCAGCGTCTATGTCAGGGGAAGTAAATAGAAATGGGAAAAATAAAATGAAAATGAAAAAACTGTTGTTGACTGTCCTAGCGGTGGTGTCTACCCATAATGCTGGGCGTACAAAGCTCAACTGTTATTGTGTGTCGTCTGACACCTTCCATTACGCAACTTTTGTTGGTGCGATTCAACTTTCGAATGATGAATCGGTTCAACAACTGCTGTACCCGTCAAATCAACAACTGCTGTACCCGTCAAATCAACAACTATTGTACCCGTCAAATCAACAACTGCTGTACCCGTCAAATCAACAACTGTTGTACCCGTCAAATCAACAACTGTTGTACCCGTCAAATCAACAACTGCTGTACCCATCAAATCAACAACTGTTGTACCCTTCAAATCAACAACTGTTGTACCCATCAAATCAACAACTGCTGTACCCGTCAAATCAACAACTGTTGTACCCGTCAAATCAACAACTGCAGTACCCGTCAAATCAACAACTGTTGTACCCGTCAAATCAACAACTGCTGTACCCGTCAAATCAACAACTGTTGTACCCGTCAAATCAACAACTGCTGTACCCGTCAAATCAACAACTGTTGTACCCGTCAAATCAACAACTGCTGTACCCGTCAAATCAACAACTGTTGTACCCATCAAATCAACAACTGCTGTACCCGTCAAATCAACAACTGTTGTACCCGTCAAATCAACAACTGTTGTACCCGTCAAATCAACAACTGCTGTACCCGTCAAATCAACAACTGCTGTACCCGTCAAATCAACAACTGTTGTACCCTTCAAATCAACAACTGTTGTACCCGTCAAATCAACAACTGCAGTACCCGTCAAATCAACAACTGTTGTACCCGTCAAATCAACAACTGTTGTACCCGTCAAATCAACAACTGCTGTACCCGTCAAATCAACACGTGACTCAAGTTTTGTTGAGAGAGACTCGCAACAAAAGTTTAGCAGAGTACGCCGAGATCAAGCCACAGTGTGTCTATGTGCGAGTATGTGCATATGTATGTGTGTGTATGTTGCAAATGCATCCCATTACTCTGGTCACATAATCTATATAGTAGTAGGCTAACTTTGGGGGCAGTCGGGCCATATCTCCTCCCAGGTGCCAAAGTTAATGTGCCTCTTTCTATATATTTTTTATTTATATCCTACAGAACCAGCAATTAGCTTGATTACAAGCCTTTGGGAGACACACGATTGCCCAGCCATTGATCAGGGCTTGACCACTACAACGTGCCAGCTCAGGGACATCTAAAAAAACTGTAATGCATTAATCACCCACTTACGGTATCTTAAGGATGTTGCCAAAAACTGTTTTACAACAAATGGTAAATTGTCAGCAAAAACCAACAATATAAGCCCATTTTGCATACACTAAGGCTTAAAAATATAAAACATCTGTCTCAACCAAACATGACAAACCACATTACTGACTGCGCCAGCTAGGTGGAGGTTCGGTACTGGTTTGGCCGCTGTGTCGAACCTTGAGCAATTTCATTCATCCTATGTTGCCTGTGTGTTTTGAAAGAGACGCTATAAGCTGTTGTGCCAGGGGAAGTAAAATATCCCGCACAGGGAAATAAAAAAACCTGTTGTTGAGTCACTGAGTGGCCTCGTACTCAAATAACTCTACGACAGAATCATCAAGAAAATGATGTTGGTCGTACAATGGAAGAAGAAGAATTTAAATCTGTCAGACACATATTGGTGACATCGCGCCATTAGCATGATTCTTACAATGTAGCAACGAAGCAAAGCAGGTCAAGGGTGCATTGCCATGGCGATAAATATTTCACGAGAGAGACCTCGGCCGTCCCAACGAATTTGCCAATTTGTCAGGGCAAAGTGATTACTTCTGATGCACGACCGGGGCATACAATATTTATACGGGCAGCCTATTTCGATGGCTAACAAATGTGTTCGAATCTGTGTTGGCAGAACACACAGTGAAGACACCTGCATAAGAAATGTTCTGGACTCACTGCGAAAGTTTGGTTCTGTGTGTACCTGTATTCATCCTTCAGCGAGTTAGATTAGAAAGTCTTTATTCAGATTAAACCTTCTCCATACTCCATACTATGGTAATAACTGTACTCGGATACTCTATGGTTTCAGACACCTATCATTTGTACATGTCCGAATACATACAGTCAGTCAGAAGTTGATTGTATGGTTTCGGATACCAAAGGTAATTTGTCCATATATACAATCAGTGATTGTATGTTTTGAACAACAAAAATAATTTGTTTTTGTACTTATGTTTTGGACAGCTAAGAAATGATTATTTGTGGGTGTCTGAATATATGCAGTCATTGTGGTACATGAATTTATTATCAATTATACTGCCTTCTAGGTAATATAAATATGTTACAGCTGTAACATATTACATTAACTAAGAACTAACACCTGGGAAAATGACAGGATAATTACTTAAAGCATTAGTGTCACGGTAATTGATTACACATGCTGATTACAATGATTACAGTTACATTTCGGACAAAAAATTGTTGACTGATAACAATTGCAATTAAGGAAATTTAAAATCACATTGTTGATAGTGTTACTATTGTATGAAGTATTGCAATTCTAACCAACCATTTCTAATCAGCCATTGTCCATGCTTATTGGTCTAATACTTGTCCTCTGACAGATGTTGTTGCAAATCACATCTATTTGACACTTTAGAAGGTCGTGGAATCGTAATAAAGATACGTTAATTGTGTTAGAAAAGAGCCGAGCAATGTTTTACAAATATGTACATGTCAAGTGCAGAAAGGTCATGCCCTAGTACAACACAGGAAAGTGGAGACAACAACTTGGTCAGCATGGATGACCGAGTCACAGACAGCAGGCCTTCGAGTAAATGAGCCATACTGATGCCCAAGACAACTGCAATCACAGTGTCAACTAAATGTCATCCTCACACCTATGCATTAATGACAAAAGGTTGCATTTCAAGAAGACTGCAGCAGCACCCTGGCTTAGTAATACAACCTGGAGCAGAGCCAGTCATTTTAAGACAACTAGCTGTCAGATACAGTTAGTGTGGTAATTGTGCTCGTACGGTGCAGACTAATTTTCACTGAAATTAGCAATGTCTGTCCGTGATGAGCACGCTGTCAGTAACAGAAATGTCAACCAGAAAATTTATGCAAATTTATATATTTTCAGGAATTTTATGGGTTTCGTATCCTGCAAGTGGGGTGCATTGGCCGAGTGTTTAGAATGCTGGACTGTCGACCGGAGGGACCGGGGTTCAAATGCCAGTGCCGGCTGGGCGGTGGTTCGGTACTGGTTCGGCCGCTGTGTCGAAACTTGGGCAATTTCATTCATTCTACATCGCCCCCCCTTCCAACCCACACCGGCCAGCATGGAAGAGTAGGCCAACAACACCAACATGCAAAGCACAATGAAGCCAAGGCCCCCAGGCCCCAGTAATATCAAAGTACAATGAAGCCAAGGCCCCCAGGCCCCAGTAATATCAAAGTACAATGAAGCCAAGGCCCCCAGGCCCCAGTAATATCAAAGTACAATGAAGCCAAGGCCCCCAGGCCTCAGTAATATCAAAGTACAATGAAGCCAAGGCCCCCAGGCCCCAGTAATATCAAAGTACAATGAAGCCAAGGCCCCCAGGCCCCAGTAATATCGAAAGAGTCTATGACCAAGGAGGCGGTTCGGGTCAACTAGGGCTATGTGCAATGGGAGCTAAGAATCTCTGGGTCAAAAAGAGCCGCCGAGAGAAGGTAAATAGACTGAAGATAGCAACATATAACGTAAGAACACTACTAAGAGATGAACAGATACAAGAACTGGAGGAAGAACTTGGGGAAACCAGGTTGGTAACTTGGTATGGGATGTGATCAGGATCGAAGAAATCAGAAGAAGAGAGGAATGTTTCCCTACCCTACAAAGCAGCCACCTACTATAACATTCCACGCCGAATAAAGGCCAAGCAGGAGTAGGCTTTCACATAAATTAGAAATGGAAAGACAGTATAGTGAGGGTTAACAGCATCAGCCCCAGAGTAGCAGAACTTGTTCTATGCATAACAAAGTGCTACAAACTGAAGATAGTACATGTATATGCACCAACAACATCATACTCAGAAGAAGACACTGACAACTTCTATAACGACGTGGATGAGACCTTAGAAAAGCCAACCCACTACACGATAGTAATGGGACACTTTAATGTGCAGTAGGGAACGAACAAACATTTCGGAAATGGCAACAGGCAAATTTGGCATAGGTGTGAGAAACGAAAGAGGCGACACTTTAGTAGAATGAGTAATCAAGAAAGTACAAAATCATGAATACCGTGTTTCAGAAGAAAGCAGGGAGGAGATGGACGTGGAAAAGCTCAAATGGAGAAACAAAGAAAAAAATGGACTACATCCTGACAAACAGACCAGACATGGTCACTGACGTAACTGTCATCAACCAAGTCAACATCGGAAGTGACCACAGAATGGTAATGAGCAACATCAAACTGGACATCAAGGCTGAAAGGAAGAAGTTGATAAACAAGAGACCACCAAGTGTAGATACCACACAAATAGGAACAACAAAGGTTGAATTCCCCTGTTGAATTCCAACTCAAACTGCGAAATCGATTCGAGACACTACAAGAACTAGGCGAGATCAACACCAAGAGCGAAAACATCCCTGAGATGATCCAACTAAGTGTGACAAGTGTAGCCAGAGCAATCAACAGGCAGGTAGTGACGAGAATATCGTCGCCGACACGAGCACTGATGAAGAAACTACAAGAAATGGTGGGTAATGGTGACCGTAAATAACAAATAGAGTACGCAAGACAATCAAAAAGAAAGCGAAGGAGGACATGAGGAAACAAGAGATCATATGAGAAATGATTATGGCATCAAAGAGCTTGAATAAAGCCAGAAGAACACAGGCACTAGGCCGAGACTGATTACACTTCTAGACAAGCCGGGTAGAGAAATACAAGACCAAGATATGATTATTATATTATCATAATCATATCTTGGTAGGTAGCAGAGATAACACCATGGGAGGCGGAAGCAGCCCTAAGAGATATGAAAAATGGGAAGACATCAGGCAATGACCATGTAAACACTGACACGGTGCACAATGGCTTTAGCTGACAGGTAGTCTGTCGGACTGGCTGACTCAGAAACAACTAGTCCTGATATTGTTTTACTAGTCTTTTAAAATATATGTGCCAGGTACCACCATACTGTTGTTTCATGTATACGTGACACTTTGGCACATAGCAACACTAAAAGTGGCTTCATTTCATAAAGAAAGCAATCCGTTTCTCATTGCAATGAGATGTTCAACTAAATATGTCATTAATTGAAATAACTACAAGTGATTTTGTAGATCCAATTGCAAAGTCATCAGAAGAAATAACTTTAGTTTAAGGGACAACAAACGGCAGTGGTGAACAAGGCTACGCCAGCAGAATTTGAAGCCTGCGTTTCCTTTCCCGAAGCCGATGACTGAACAATCAGTAACACTGCTGGCGTTTCGTAACTTGCAAAAATAATCACCCGATTAAACAGCCGCCATATACATACTCGCGTTCAGCAAGTTTCCTAATCGATGGTTGTATGGAATATTTAGTTGCGTGTGATAAAATGCTACCTTATTGTCTTATTTTGTTTTATTCCATCACAACACACAACTAGCTTATAGACAGCGCAAATTAATTCACATAATCACAGCTAGTCCGATGAGGCTGCTCCTCTAAACATGGACTAGTCCGGTCACTGAAACTACTCGTTCCGGACGGTCGGACCGGCCTTATATCGCAGCCTGCATTGAAACATTAAAAGCAGCAGAAGATACCATCTCGAAGACACTGGCTAAGCTCTACACTAAAAGCTTATTAGAAAGACGAATACCCACCTCATGGAAGAACGCAAAGATGGTGATAATCTTCTAGAACGGAAATAAGAAAGACTTAAAGAACTACAGACCGATATGTATGTTATTAAACATCTACAAATTACTCAAAGATACTAACGAATAGGCTAGAGAAGACACTCAACAAAAACCAACCACGAGAGCAAGCATGATTCAGAAGCAGGTACTCAACAACAGACCACATACACATTATAAACCAATTGAAAGAGAAGTGCCAAGAATATAATATCCCGCTCTGCGTCACAAACTCAAGCAATACTGACCTCCCTTCAAGAACAGGGGATAGAAGAATGTGTACATCGAACTCCTGAAAGACATCTACACCAACAACTTGGTGACAGTCCACCTACACAAAAAGAGCAACAAGATCAACATCAAGAGAGGAGTACGACAGAGTGACACCATATCGCCCAAGCTGTTTACGGCAACACTCGAAAGCATATTCCGAAGACTGACCTGAGAAACCAGAGGCTTGATGATAGACGGCGAATATCTCAGCCATCATCGCTTCGCCAACAATATGCTCACATATGCTACTACACTGCAAGAACTAAAAAAAATATATCAACACCACACAGACAGAGAAAGTTGAGAGCTAAGTCTATCTTGAACAGCGATACAGTATCAGAAACAAAAACCAAGACAAGGAGATTCAAAGAAGAATCACCGCCAGCTGGACAGCATTCGCCAAACACCGCAACATCTTCAAGGGTAACTTTGGAACCGGCTTGGAGATAAGTCTACAACTCATGCATACTTCCAGAGTTGATATATGGCGCGGAAACATGGGCACTCACTATCCAGGCAAAGAACAAGCTAGCAGCCACACAAACAAAGATGGAAAGAAGTATGTTAAACATCATATATCGCGAGAGAAAAACAAACGTCTGGTTAAGACAGAAGACAAAGGTCATAGACATGACACAACAAATCAGAAGACAGAAGTGGACCTGGGGTGGGCACATCAACAGACTACTAGATAACCTATGGACATCGCGTATCACAACCTGGAGACCTTACGAAGGGATACGATCTAGAGGAAGACTGGTGAGACGGTGGAGAGATGAACTAGACGAGTACTGGAAGGGCACCAGCTGGCAGAGCACAGCACAAGACAAGCAGATTTGGAAACGACATGCTGAGGCCTTCACCCAACTACATACTACACTACGGCTGCACAATGATGATGATGATGTAAATTGCACATGTGTTGTTTTAGTGATAATCTTCCTGGTCACTGTTGACATTATATTAACTGTATAGTAAATTTTACAACATATAAATTCTTTCTTGCCACAGAAAGGATATAAAAATGTCTAAAGGTGTGTTGCATCAATCTAAGACAAATCCATAGAGACTGGACAATGTCTGGACAGAGTGGACACAGAAGGAACATAGACTGGACACAAAGCGGACAGAGAGTGGACACAGATTGGACAATGGCTGAACAAACTGGACACATACTGGTCACAGAGTGGACGGAGTGGACACAGGTTGTAGTTGACACTTGTATTGTCCAGGAAGTGGTGGGATATTGAGGCTAAGCCAGCCTCCCTAGTGGCTGGGCTAAGTGATGGCAGCTTAGGGAGAGCCAAGCCCCAGTGGTCAGGTGCAGGTGTGTCACACGTACGCACGCATGCATGCACGCAAGCATGCACACACGGGGAACATAAAATCAAACCTACTACGCAATACGCATACACAGATCAAAACACCAGATGTTTGCTGAGTGTATGCTGGCATGATAGTGACACACATTAACTTAGGTACATGACACACACTGACATGGACAATGACACAAACACACACACACACACACACACACACACACACACACACACACACACACACACACACACACACACACACACACACGACTGACACAGACACAAAGACATCCATTAACACTGACATCGACACTGGCGGATATAGACAATGACATGTAGATAGACACTAACTGACAGACAGTGACATACATATATTGACGGACAGAAAAACTGCCAGACAGACACTGATACAGACACCGACTGATTGATAGACGTTGACACTAACATTAACTGACATACATTGACGACACTGACTGACTCAAACAATATCTTGGTTTTAACTGTAGTGACATATAACATTATATAGTATATGTTCTTCCTCACTTTATAAATGTATTTTTTGTTAAGCGTGACTATCAAAAATTTATCCAATTGCATTTTTTATGGATATGCACAGTATCAAATAATACAAGAGATGCACATTTTCATTTTCAAATAATCTACCAGTGTAAATTCCTAAGTTAATTTTACCCGAATTTATCATATTAATTTGTGCCCCATTACAAGCCCACAATATATGTGAAATTATGAAAATACTCAGATAAAAGTGTAAGTCATCTGCGTTTTTACCAAATAACCGTCGGCAACAGGGAGAAGCGCAAGTAAATCATGCGATATCATGCAAGTGATATCGTGGGCCGAGTAAACCGAGGACAGTGTAACATACACCTGAAGACTGACAACATCCGGCCGTGTATTTACAGATCACTTGACGTGAGCTTACCGCGTGCTACCTGACCCAGGGGAGGGAAGTCGACCCAGTCACCAGCCCACGGCAAAATCAATAAGGAAATCTTCCCGTAGACACTGTCAGCAACATCCGTCGCCAGCCGACACGGGGGACATAAGTGTGTTGAGAGATTATACACCTATGTCATACACTGCATAGACATACAGTGTTACACTAGAGTGTTGCTACTTCACTGGTTTAAAAACTAACCCTCATCAATCAGATTTGATGAAGTATAAATAATATGTGAATAGTTACGCAGTCGGTTTAAAGTTGCATTGTCAGATCAGCTATCTTTTAATATAAATTTCCCGCGAATCAACATGTCCCATACACTATATATCACTTTCCTTTACCCATATAAATTTTGTTCATGTAATATGCAATTTTAAAAATAGAAATGATGATCAATTATATCCACATGCAATGTGTTTATTGTCCACTGGCTGGATATATTGACCAGTAATTTTGCATAATTTGTCAAATAACACATAAAATGTTAAAGTGACGTCTATGGTAGCATGTATGATCAAATAAAATATAATTTGTGTTGTATGGTTACTAGAAGAGTGAATAAATTTGTTAAAAATATAAAACTGAATAACTTTTATGGGTAATTTCTGAAAATGTAGATAGCCTTATGTTATAGAAGCAGAGCTTCCCATTTTTCCATGGAATTGTTATCAAACCCAGTAAAAAATACCTAAGCTAAATAAATAACAAACACGTACAAACAAGTTAGCATGTTGTAGTTGATACTAGGCATGTTTAATTGTTTGCAAAAGAAGTCTGAAATGAGACAAACAAATGTAGTTTGACTTAAAACAACAGCAACAAAAGCATCTTGAATGATATTACACTGGTGTTACTTCTATCTATAACTAGAGGGGTAACCTGGCAATGTCCGGGTGGCCAGATGTATTACAGCAATGGGTAAACAATGTTACTGGTGTTTCCACTGTCTTTGTTGTTAAAGGGTTATTCAGCTCTGAAATCAAAGCATGACATTAACCAATCTACTGAAATCAAAGCATGACATTAACCAATCTAATGAAATCAAAGCATGACATTAACCAATCTAATGAAATCTTTGCCTACAATGAATACATTTACGTAGAGAATAAATATTCAATAAATGAATCAATACTTTTATTGCAGTCTCAACCTTGTAGTTCATATTATAGATTAGAAGAAAGAACTACACTACAGATAATACAAGAGACACACAAGAAAACATATAGTTAATTACTAGGCCAGGTGGTACATACATCAGAACTCAATTATCCAACTTACATATAATTCGCATATGAAGACTACCTACTGGTGTCTAATTCTGCATTGCCGTTTGAGTATATGAAATGACACAAACTAAAGTGTTGTTTGATGATTCTAATCTTGACATAAATGTATATGTAAGAATACGAATGATAGCTTGGCTATCCTGTAACCTCCTCTGTGTCAATGTGACTTCTATTGTTGTCATTGTCTCTATTGTTGTCATTGTCTCTATTGTTGTCATTGTCTCTATTGTTGTCATTGTCTCTATTGTTGTCATGGTCTCTATTGTTGTCATTGTCTCTATTGTTGTCAGTGTCTCTATTGTTGTCATGGTCTCTATTGTTGTCATGGTCTCTATTGTTGTCAGTGTCTCTATTGTTGTCATTGTCTCTATTGTTGTCAGTGTCTCTATTGTTGTCATGGTCTCTATTGTTGTCATTGTCTCTATTGTTGTCATGGTCTCTATTGTTGTCATGGTCTCTATTGTTGTCAGTGTCTCTATTGTTGTCATTGTCTCTATTGTTGTCATTGTCTCTATTGTTGTCATTGTCTCTATTGTTGTCATTGTCTCTATTGTTGTCATGATCTCTATTGTTGTCATGGTCTCTATAGTTGTCATGGTCTATATTGTTGTCATGGTCTCTATAGTTGTCATGGTCTCTATTGTTGTCATGGTCTCTATAGTTGTCATGGTCTCTATTGTTGTCATGATCTATACTGTTGTCATGATCTATACTGTTGTCATGATCTATACTGTTGTCATGATCTTTATTGTTGTCATGATCTCTATTGTTGTCATGATCTCTACTGTTGTCATGATCTCTATTGTTGTCATGGTCTCTATAGTTGTCATGGTCTCTAATGTTGTCATGGTCTCTATAGTTGTCGTTGTCTCTACTGTTGTCGTTGTCTCTATTGTTGTCATGATCTCTATTGTTGTCATGATCTATACTGTTGTCATGATCTCTAATGTTGTCATGATCTCTACTGTTGTCATGATCTCTATTGTTGTCATGGTCTCTATAGTTGTCATGGTCTCTATTGTTGTCATGGTCTCTATTGTTGTCATGGTCTCTATTGTTGTCATGGTCTCTATTGTTGTCATGATCTCTATTGTTGTCATTGTCTCTATTGTTGTCATTGTCTCTATTGTTGCCATGGTCTCTATTGTTGTCATGGTCTCTATTGTTGTCATGATCTCTATTGTTGTCATTGTCTCTATTGTTGTCATTGTCTCTATTGTTGTCATGGTCTCTATTGTTGTCATGGTCTCTATTGTTGTCATGATCTATACTGTTGTCATGATCTCTATTGTTGTCATTGTCTCTATTGTTGTCATGGTCTCTATTGTTGTCATGGTCTCTATTGTTGTCATGGTCTCTATAGTTGTCATGGTCTCTAATGTTGTCATGGTCTCTATAGTTGTCGTTGTCTCTACTGTTGTCGTTGTCTCTATTGTTGTCATGATCTCTATTGTTGTCATGATCTATACTGTTGTCATGATCTCTATTGTTGTCATGATCTCTACTGTTGTCATGATCTCTACTGTTGTCATGGTCTCTATTGTTGTCATGGTCTCTATTGTTGTCATGGTCTCTATTGTTGTCATGATCTCTATTGTTGTCATTGTCTCTATTGTTGTCATTGTCTCTATTGTTGTCATTGTCTCTATTGTTGTCATGGTCTCTATTGTTGTCATGGTCTCTATTGTTGTCATGGTCTCTATTGTTGTCATGATCTCTATTGTTGTCATGGTCTCTATTGTTGTCATGGTCTCTATTGTTGTCATTGTCTCTATTGTTGTCATGGTCTCTATTGTTGTCATTGTCTCTATTGTTGTCATGGTCTCTATTGTTGTCATGGTCTCTATTGTTGTCATGGTCTCTATTGCTGTCATGGTCTCTATTGTTGTCATGATCTCTATTGTTGTCATGGTCTCTATTGTTGTCATTGTCTCTATTGTTGTCATGGTCTCTATTGTTGTCATTGTCTCTATTGTTGTCATGGCCCCTATTGTTGTCATGGTCTCTATTGTTGTCATGGTCTCTATTGTTGTCATGATCACATATTTACTCTGCATGTATAGAAATATATATTTTACAATTTAGATAAAGATAACTGCTTGTTAGATCAGAACTCTTAGTTTTACACTGCTAAACATATCTTTCAACTGGACGTAATATGATGAAAATAGTCTTGTTATGGTTTGTACCAATAATCCATTCAAAACTCTATAAAATGTTTTGTTGGATCAAAAACAAACCAAACCCTACCACACACTATGAAGACTGCCGCGAGTGATAAATCTGAGTAAAGATGACATGACAGAAGGCTAAAAATGCTGCTAACATTTCAGTGAGACCAAATATGGCCAAAATCAGTGGCCCATAAATAATGTGTTGAAAAAGCTTCCGTCTGATGAAGCAAATGGAACGGTTATAAATGAGGGAGACACATGGAATCTCTGATATGAGTGACTGTTGATTAACGACACAAAACGATGTGCAATGACAATTATAATATTTTATTAGGCGCCTGGCAATAAATGACAAGAGCGAGAAAAACAAGGTCAAATAAAGGTCACTGTAGAGCTACAGAAAATTGAGTGCAACGAAAACTGATGGCACCGGCGAATGTGGAAAAGATAAGGATTATGGTAGGGATGGGTTATTCTTTATATGGATGATGGTAGGGATGGGTTATTCTTTATATGGATGAAGATAGGGATGGATTATTCTTTATATGGATGATGGTAGGGATGGGTTATTCTTTATATGGATAATGGTAGGGATGGGTTATTCTTTATATGGATGATGGTAGGGATGGGTTATTCTTTATATGGATGATGGTAGGGATGGGTTATTTTTTATATGGATGATGGTAGGGATGGGTTATTCTTTATATGGATGATGGTAGGGATGGGTTATTCTTTATATGGATGATGGTAGGGATGAGTTATTCTTTACATGGATGATGGTAGGGATGGGTTATTCTTTATATAGATGATGGTAGGGATGGGTTATTCTTTATATGGATGATGGTAGGGATGGGTTATTCTTTATATGGATGATGGTAGGGATGGGTTATTCTTTATATGGATGATGGAAGGGATGGATTATTCTTTATATGGATGATGGTAGGGATGGGTTATTCTTTATATGGATGGGTTATTCTTTATATGGATGACGGTAGGGATGGGTTATTCTTTATATGGATGATGGTAGGGATGGGTTATTCTTTATATGGATGATGGTAGGGATGGGTTATTCTTTATATGGATGATGGTAGGGATGGGTTATTCTTTATATGGATGATGGTATGGATGGGTTATTCTTCATATGGATGAAGGTAGGGATGGATTATTCTTTATATGGATGATGGTGGGGATGGGTTATTCTTTATATGGATGATGGTGGGGATGAGTTATTCTTTATATAGATGATGGTGCGGATGGGTTATTCTTTATATGGATGATGGTAGGGATGTGTTATTCTTTATATGGATGATGGTGGGGAGGGGTTATTCTTTATATGGATGATGGTAGGGATGGGTTATTCTTTATATGGATGATGGTGGGGATGGCTTATTCTTTATATGGATGATGGTGGGGATGGGTTATTCTTTATATGGATGATGGTAAGGGTGGGTTATTATTTATATGGATGATGGTGTGGAGGGGTTATTCTTTACATGGATGATGGTAGGGTGGGTTATTCTTCATATGGATGATGGTGGGGAGGTGTTATTCATTAAATGGATGATGGTAGGATGGGTTATTCTTTATATGGATGATGGTAGGGATGGGTTATTCTTTATATGGATGATGGTGGGGATGGCTTATTCTTTATATGGATGATGGTGGGGATGGGTTATTCTTTATATGGATGATGGTAAGGGTGGGTTATTCTTTATATGGATGATGGTGTGGAGGGGTTATTCTTTACATGGATGATGGTGGGGGTGGGTTATTCTTCATATGGATGATGGTGGGGAGGGGTTATTCATTATATGGATGATGGTAGGATGGGTTATTCTTTATATGGATGATGGTAGGGATGGGTTATTCTTTATATGGATGATGGTGGGGATGGCTTATTCTTTATATGGATGATGATGGGGATGGGTTATTCTTTATATGGATGATGGTAAGGGTGGGTTATTATTTATATGGATGATGGTGTGGAGGGGTTATTCTTTACATGGATGATGGTGGGGGTGGGTTATTCTTCATATGGATGATGGTGGGGAGGGGTTATTCATTATATGGATGATGGTAGGATGGGTTATTCTTTATATGGATGATGGTAGGGATGGGTTATTCTTTATATGGATGATGGTGGGATGGCTTATTCTTTATATGGATGATGGTGGGGATGGGTTATTCTTTATATGGATGATGGTAAGGGTGGGTTATTCTTTATATGGATGATGGTGTGGAGGGGTTATTCTTTACATGGATGATGGTGGGTGTGGGTTATTCTTCATATGGATGATGGTGGGGAGGGGTTATTCATTATATGGATGATGGTAGGATGGGTTATTCTTTATATGGATGATGGTAGGGATGGGTTATTCTTTATATGATGATGGTATGGATGGGTTATTCTTCATATGGATGAAGGTAGGGATGGATTATTCTTTATATGGATGATGGTGGGGATGGGTTATTCTTTATATGGATGATGGTATGGATGGGTTATTCTTCATATGGATGAAGGTAGGGATGGATTATTCTTTATATGGATGATGGTAGGGATGGGTTATTCTTCATATGGATGAAGGTAGGGATGGATTATTCTTTATATGGATGATGGTAGGGATGGGTTATTCTTTATATGGATGATGGTGGGGATGAGTTATTCTTTATATAGATGATGGTGCGGATGGGTTATTCTTTATATGGATGATGGTAGGGATGGGTTATTCTTTATATGGATGATGGTGGGGATGGGTTATTCTTTGCATGGATGATGGTAGGGATGGGTTATTCTTTATATGGATGATGGTGGGGAGGGGTTATTCTTTATATGGATGATGGTGGGGATGGGTTATTCTTTATATGGATGATGGTAAGGGTGGGTTATTATTTATATGGATGATGGTGTGGAGGGGTTATTCTTTACATGGATGATGGTGGGGGTGGGTTATTCTTCATATGGATGATGGTGGGGAGGGGTTATTCATTATATGGATGATGGTAGGATGGGTTATTCTTTATATGGATGATGGTAGGGATGGGTTATTCTTTACATGGATGATGGTGGGGGTGGGTTATTCTTCATATGGATGATGGTGGGGAGGGGTTATTCATTATATGGATGATGGTAGGATGGGTTATTCTTTATATGGATGATGGTAGGGATGGGTTATTCTTTATATGATGATGGTGGGGATGGGTTATTCTTTATATGGATGATGGTGGGGATGGGTTATTCTTTATATGGATGATGGTGGGGAGGGGTTATTCTTTACGTGGAGGAAGGTGGGGAGGGATTATTCCTTGTATAGATGATGGTGGGGAGGCGTCATCCCTCATGTGGATGGTGGTAGGGGTTATTCCTAATATGGAAGATGATGGGAGGATATATTCATCACTATATACAGAATTAAATACAACTGATCTGGTGCTATATGTATGGAGTATAAAATATACACTAGAAATAGCAATAAAGAAGCATTGTTTCAGTAAAACATATCTTAGCACTACCAACACTATATGATTACAATGAGCAAGGTTTCAGTAAAACATATCTTAGTACTACCAACACTATATGATTACAATGAGCAAGGTTTCAGTAAAACATATCTTAGCACTACCAACACTATATGATTACAATGAGCAAGGTTTCAGTAAAACATATCTTAGTATTACCAACACTATATGATTACAATGAGCTAGGTGTCAGTAAAACATATCTTAGTACTACCAACACTATATGATTACAATGAGCAAGGTTTCAGTAAAACATATCTTAGCACTACCAACACTATATGATTACAATGAGCAAGGTTTCAGTAAAACATATCTTAGCACTACCAACACTATATGATTACAATGAGCAAGGTTTCAGTAAAACATATCTTAGCACTACCAACACTATATGATTACAATGAGCAAGGTTTGAGTAAAACATATCTTAGCACTACCAACACTATATGATTACAATGAGCAAGGTTTGAGTAAAACATATCTTAGTACTACCAACACTATATGATTACAATGAGCAAGGTTTCAGTAAAACATATCTTAGCACTACCAACACTATATGATTACAATGAGCAAGGTTTCAGTAAAACATATCTTAGCACTACCAACACTATATGATTACAATGAGCAAGGTTTGAGTAAAACATATCTTAGCACTACCAACACTATATGATTACAATGAGCAAGGTTTGAGTAAAACATATCTTAGCACTACCAACACTATATGATTACAATGAGCAAGGTTTGAGTAAAACATATCTTAGCACTACCAACACTACATGATTACAATGAGCAAGGTTTGAGTAAAACATATCTTAGCACTACCAACACTACATGATTACAATGAGCAAGGTTTGAGTAAAACATATCTTAGCACTACCAACACTATATGATTACAATGAGCAAGGTTTGAGTAAAACATATCTTAGCACTACCAACACTATATGATTACAATGAGCAAGGTTATTTGTGACTCAACAAAAAAGCGGTAGTGAACTATGAGGTATGACAATGATTGACTTCTGGTAATGTCAATTTCCCAGAAACTGAATGGAAACAACAGTTGATAACAGCTACACATCACTCATGAATCACAAGTAGCTAATTTGTTTTGACAGAAAACAGGATATATCATTCAAGCAACATGTTGATTTTAATTGTAGATTCCAGGAAGGAAATGCTGCATTTAATAAGTTTCCCTAACGAAGACCATAATACTGTGATTGAGAATCTTAGATAAGTTGCTGCACTTAAAACGAGAGATCTCTTGCAATGTCATGGACCTGCATGCGGTAGGAAAGTGTAGGATTATTGGAAGTCAATATATGTTAACAATAAAAGCTTCCTCTCAGAATGCTAGGTGAAACAAAGAAAGTAAGAAATTAAACTCAATTTGATTTTTTTACTTGTCTTTTTACAAATTAATTTTACAAAAAAGCAAAACGATGTAATATACGTATGATTTTATAGAGTAGTAAATTAAAGCAGGGACAACTATGGAAAGAGTAAGCAAAACTGAAACAAAGCATAGGCGGCAATTCTTTAGCAAGAAAGTAATAGATGTTTCAAATTTATTTCCAGAATATATGTCCAAGTGTCTTAAATGTTTTTATTACATTTAAAACCTGAAATCACGGGTACCACATTAAAAGTGTATTGATTTTAACAGTTTTAATCTACGTGTAGCCATAAGATATTTTAGTCTATTTTTTATTCCTTATTTAATGTTGGCAATTACAGTTTATCGTGTAATACACATATTTAGAAAATCTAATTATACAATGTTAGTGTCATGAAAAATGTAGTATTACATTAAACTGAAAACTACACAGTCTTTACAGTTAAAACCTTTTAATTCAAACTTGAAGTGGAGACACAACTGCCAAACGAATACATGGCAGTTTTATTGTCTATTACATAAAAGGATGTTGGATCGGTTGTTACAACATAATTTGCAATTAATTAATTTGTTTACAACCCTGTAAGTTAAATTATTGTTTGTGATGCTGACTATACTATAAGTGAAGTCATCCCCAGCAGTAAGGATTTATTAATTCATCTAAACCTTGTCTCTTGTAAATTGTAATTGCTTAATTGTAATTGCTCTTCTAAGAAAATCTACTTGACAAGTAAAGTGTAACTGACAACTATAATTAAACCCAACCCTGGTGGAATTGTCAAGCCACTGCCGCACACTGGTGTGATGTGCTGCCACCTAGCAGATATTGTCAACTCTGGCTAGGTATACCGCCCAATGTGTGCTACCACCTAGTGAATGGAGGGTGCACTATTTGACAACTGGCCATTTGTGAATCACTGTTGCATAATCTAGTTGATGAATTCAGCAGATAAGAAATATAAACAAGAGGAGATTGGAAGACAAAAAGGAGGGGGAAGGCAAAAAGGAGGGGGAATGGAATAAAACAGGTAGTTAAAGGTAGTAATTCCCTGAAACAAAAATCACAATTTCAGTTTGCAATATTCCAAGGAATCATACAAGGTCACACTTGGACATGTCAGGTTTTAGTGTCCTAAAAATGGGTTCCGTGCTCTGAATTAGGGAGTTTACTGCACAGAACAGTGGGTTTGATACCGTGGAAGAGGGTGTTTTAAAGTTAGGCCTACTTACTGGCGTTGGCAGCAACGGTGGATGCATTCAGACCTTTTGCATTCGGATTCACTCGGAAGTTGATCTCGTTTCCTTTCACACTAAAAGCAAACAATAAAAGATTGTAGGTCGGGCGAGGAATATATCGAATGCTAAACTAAGGTATCTAAAGAAAGTTAAGAAAACGTAATGGAACAAAATGTCACTCGTGTCAAATTGTTTATAAATAACTTAAATCTAAACCATACAAGATTTAACAAGATTGCCACCCAGAGAATTAATTCTAGGTGGCAGGTGGACAAGGAAGCCCTTTGGCTTATCGAGATTCCAACCCTTTTATCTATGTGTATCCCGCCCTTCTGAGGTATGCGTCGATTTCATTTTTAAACATATTCACGCTACTAGCACCCACACAATCATCAGATAATCTGTTCCATTCATTTACAGTCCTTTGTTAAAATGAGAACTTTCTTATATCTAATCTACACTGCTCCTTTGCTAATGTAACTTCATGTCCTCTAGTCCTTCTATCTTTCTTAACTGAGAAAAAAATATTTCAATCAATATTTTCATAACCATTCATTATTTTAAACACTTCTATCTGATCTCCTCTCAATCTCCTGGTCTCTAGTGTTGTTAAACCACATTCTTTTAGGCGAATTTCATAACTAAGATCCCTCAGTTTTGGTATCATTTTAGTCGCTGTCCTCTGTACTCTTTCTAGCATATCTATGTCCTTCTTGCGGTATGGCCTCCACGCTTGTATACAATATTCTAAATGAGGCCTCACTATTGTTTTGTACAGTGGTATTGTTAGTTCTTTTTCCTTATATGCTATATTTCGCCTAATTAATCCAAGGATTTGATTTCCCTTTGAAGCTGCAATTCCGCACTGCTCTGAAACCTTCATATCAGCACTAATTGTCAGCCCTAAGTCTTTTTCTTTTACAGTAGTATTTAGTACAGTTCCCCCCATTGTATATTCTACATATTCGTTCCCATGTCCTGTGTGGAGGCATTTACATTTCCCTAAATTGAACAGCATTTGTCACTTTTCAGACCATTTGATCAACCTGTCAAGATCATCTTGTAAATGCTGTCTATCCCCATCACTTTTAATCCTTCTAAACACTTTTGTATCATCCGCAACTTTCAACACCTTGCTTGTTATTTCATCATCCAAATCGTTGATATATATTAAGAATAATATATGTCCTAGTAATGATCCCTGTGGTACCCCACTCAATACCGATTTCCAGTTTGAAGCCTCCCCATCAACTACTACACGTTGTCTTCTGTCAATCAGCCATTTTTCTATCCAGTTAATTATACCATTTCCTATGCCATGGGCCTTTAGTTTAAGCAGTAATCTTTGATGTGGTACTTTGTCGAAAGCTTTTTGAAAATCTAAGTAGATGATATCTACTGGTGATCCATCATCTACCCACTTAGTGATATCTTCCAAAAAACATAACATATTTGTTAAGCATGACCTCGCTTTAAAAAAACCATGTTGAGATGGGTTTATCAAGTTATGTTTAACAAGAAAATCCACCATGTGATCTTTAATACAGTTTTAGTCGCACTGCTGAAATGTCATTCCATTAATGTAATACTAACCTTCTTCATCCTATTAATTATTTTGTTTTGTTTTTGGGACACCTTTCACTGTGAACTATTATGTAAGTTTGAGTTGTAGAACAAGTATAAGTAAAGAAACCTCTTAGGGAAAAAGGAGAGGAACATATGCAATAAAAGGAGCTGTCTGGGAGGAGCTCGTGTAATAATAGTCAGTGCATGGTCGCCACTGGAAATCAACCAACTTTACAACATATTTTCCAGTGGAAATGAACAAACTTCAGCATGACTTCCTATAGGATTCAACTAACTTGATAGCAGTGGGAATCAGCAAAAATGACAGTGGAGTGTTCAACACTTACACTACATCACTGAAGGAACCTATTTCCAACACTTACACTCACTACATCACTGAAGGAACCTTTTCTAACACTTACACTATATCACTGAAGAATCCTATCTCCAACACTTACACTACATCACTGAAGGAGCCTATCTCCAACACTTACACTATATCACTGAAGGAGTCTACCTCCAACATTTACACTATATCACTGAAGGAGTCTATCTCCAACACTTACACTATATCACTGAAGGAGGCTATCTCCAACACTTACACTATATCACTGAAGAAGGCTATCTCCAACACTTACACTATATCACTGAAGGAGCCTATCTCCAAAACTTACGCTATATCACTGAAGGAGCCTATCTCCAACACTTACGCAATATCACTGAAGGAGTTTATCTCCAACACTTACACTATATCACTGAAGGAGCCTATCTCCAACATTTGCACTATATCAGTGAAGGAGTCTATCTCCAACACTTACACTATATCAGTGAAGGAGTCTATCTCCAACACTTACCCTATATCACTGAAGGAGTCTATCTCCAATATTTACGCTATATCACTGAAGCAGCCTATCTCCAACACTTACACTATATCCCTGAAGGAGTCTATCTCCAACACTTACACTATATCACTGAAGGAGTCTATCTCCAACACTTACACTATATCACTGAAGGAGCCTATCTCCAACACTTACACTATATCACTGAAGGAGCCTATCTTCAACACTTACACTATATCACTGAAGGAGCCTATCTCCAACACTTACAGTATATCACTGAAGGAGCCTATCTCCAACACTTACACTATATCACTGAAGGAGCCTATCTCCAACATTTGCACTATATCAGTGAAGGAGTCTATCTCCAACACTTACCCTATATCACTGAAGGAGTCTATCTCCAACACTTACGCTATATCACTGAAGGAGTCTATCTCCAATATTTACGCTATATCACTGAAGCAGCCTATCTCCAACACTTACACTATATCCCTGAAGGAGTCTATCTCCAACACTTACACTATATCACTGAAGGAGTCTATCTCCAACACTTACACTATATCACTGAAGGAGCCTATCTCCAACACTTACACTTTATCACTGAAGGAGCCTATCTCCAACACTTACACTATATCACTGAAGGAGCCTATCTCCAACACTTACAGTATATCACTGAAGGAGCCTATCTCCAACACTTACACTATATCACTGAAGGAGCCTATCTCCAACACTTCGCTATATCACTGAAGGAGCCTATCTCCAACACTTACACTATATCACTGAAGGAGCCTATCTCCAACACTTACACTATATCACTGAAGGAGCCTATCTCCAACACTTACACTATATCACTGAAGGAGCCTATCTCCAACACTTACACTATATCACTGAAGGAGCCTATCTCCAACACTTACACTGAAGGAGCCTATCTCCAACACTTACACTATATCACTGAAGGAGCCTATCTCCAACACTTACACTATATCACTGAAGGAGCCTATCTCCAACACTTACGCTATATCACTGAAGGAGCCTATGTCCAACACTTACACTATATCACTGAAGGAGCCTATCTCCAACACTTACACTATATCACTGAAGGAGCCTATCTCCAACACTTATGCTCGGTCATTGAAGGTGCCTATCTCCAACACTTACGCTATATCATTGAAGGAGCCTATCTCCAACACTTACACTATATCACTGAAGGAGCCTATCTCCAGCCCCATCTCGTTCAACAGCAGGAGGAGGATGTTGTCAGCATCCTCAACTCCAGCCAACCTGCAAAACACAACACGCACCGTTTGATCATGTGACACAGACCATGTGACACAGAGCGACATGTGACTGACACTGCGTAACGTTGGACATTATTTGTGTGACACCGTTCCAGACAGACCAGATGTGTCCCAAACTATGAGAATTGGCCAACACTGGGATACCGCAGAATGCAGGGTACTACCTACACAACACATTAGTTACTCGTAATAATGTAATTTTAATAACCAAATACATGGTTAATTAACCAACTGGTTGGAAACAAGTCTAGAATGTTTTAATGAAAGATTTCAGCCTGAAAGAATGAGTATAGCATTCCAGCTGTACTCAAATTGTACAGATTTTTTCTGGGAAATTCAATATCTGACCAGATAATTATTTTGCACTTAAAATCTTATGATGCCGAGCGCTAAAACAACTTTGAAAAAAATTATTCTCCATTACGTGTTGTGGTATATCTGTTTTATTTTGTGGCCAATATCATATGTAATAACAATTCCAACAACTGTTTTTTGTGTGTATGAAACTGTCAATAATATAAATGCCAATATATGCCAATCGCATCCAAACTTATTCAAATATAAGATCAACCAATTTCTTGCCTTCTGATGTTAATGGTGTGATTTTTTTGTAGTGTTACTGTTAGGATGATGTATTCTTATAAAATTTCTGTACATTAGTATTAACCATAATTCTGCCTATTCTCTTACAGTTTATATATATAATTATATTCTTTGAATTTGTTTCCACATTCACTGATCTCTGTGAACTATTTGCTAAGGAGCAAGTAGACCTGCTGGCCCCCAGACCCGAGAGACAGATACAACAAATTAGCCAAATAACAGACACAACATTTTACAAAATAAATGTCCCACCAACATTCCTTTCAAAAGCTTATATAAATTTTCTGTGCAATTCAGCTAAAATTTCTAACCATTCAAAGACTGAAACTACGTATACGGCGATACATGCAGATTCTATGTATCACGTGGATGTTTCTGTGATTTACTCAACTACACTCATAAACATGAGAGCATTCTCAGGAAGACATCCTTGTTAAGACTGTCGATCTATCAGGACAGGACTCGTCCACTCACTTTGGCTTGACATTGAGGAATGCGTAGTTGGCGTTGAGAATGTCATACGCCTGATCCGTCGGAACCGGTTTCATCGAGTCCTCAAAGTGTGTATCGTGGACATCGGAACGTGAATCTGGCTTTGGAATCACTGCAACGGAGCAATAGACTGCATGTAGGATGTAGGAAAAACAAAGAACGTCAAGATGCAGGGGTGCGCTCTAATCGGTCAAAACAGGTTTTGACCGGAAAGCAGTCAAAACTTGGTTAAAACCGGGCAAAACTGGTCAAAACCTATTAATACTATTTAAAAGCTTACAACTACACCAACAACCACCAAATTTCTAGCATAAATGTAGAACATTTAGATGTAATTTACCTAGTGAGAAAAATGTCAATATCTACATTTAAATTGGTAGAAATGCTTAATAAATAATTGTGTTTAAGTAACATACACATATGTAAACTTTTCACCAAATACAAATATCTTTATATACCACAGACAATAACTATTTATTAATTAATAGGTTTTCTAGAACACATTTTGGCTACAAAAGGGTGGCAGTTGTTTTATTAATCATTGTTAATAATTTTTTAAACAGCCATGAACGAGGTATTAGCCCTAGACTTGATGGTGTATAAATAAAGCTTTATTATTTATTATTATATAGTCTTGATTAATTCACATAGACCTAGTCCTGGATGAGATATATGCTATACTTGGTGCTGATCTTGGCAGTAATCACCAGTGTCTCTGTCCTAACAATAACAAGTTGCTTTCTATTTTATGCATGCTTATTAAATATTATAATCTAAACTATCAAAACCAGCATAGGTAATTTGTAAATATGTGCCTTTTCAAAATCTCAGCATGGCCACATTATACTGTTTATACCTAACAATGATTATTGCTCTGAGATTTCTAATTTGTTATAACAAATACACTGTATATATCTACCTATTATAATTGGGCTAACAGATGTATGTATGTATATTTGTTAAACAACTCCAAAATGTTTTGCAAGTCGGCCTCCACACTTTTCATCTAGAACACTTATTTTTTTCGAAACGTCCCATAGTTTTACTGGACATTGATGATTGGTTTAAGTCATCCACCATCAGTTAGGGATGTTTTATATAACTTGCAATAATTGTAGAAGATACTTATCAAACTGACATGGTTGGTTGGTTTTGCTTATCCATTTCCGGACGTTGCAGCCTTGATGGATTGTCTATAGACAGCTCTTTCGTTTGCCAGTCTTGTAATATCTTTCTATAACACTTGTTTTCAAATGCATTTATACGTTTAGTAATGTTCTTATTAAGTTTCCAGGTTTCGCATCCATATGTAGCCGTTGGAAATATGCAGACTCGGATAATTCGTAGTTTCATATCTTTGTTCGTTGCTTTCCACAGCTTCTTCATCTCCGTCAACTTTTTACTCGCCATTGCCAACCTCTGCTTGATCTCTTTCGTCCCATCTCCGTCCGCTTCTATCAGTGACCCCAGATATTCAAAACTTTTCACTCGTTCTATTTCCTCGCCATCTACTGTGACTTCTGATGGTTCTCGACATCCCTTCACATCCATAATCTTAGTCTTCTTTTACGTTTAGTTTCAATCCTTTCCTCTCGCTGTGCTCTTTAAGAGTAGTTATCAGTTTATCCAATCCCTCTTTTGTATCGGATATTAACGCTGTGTCATCGGCATATCTCAATTCATATATCTCTTGTCCATTCACTTTCAGTCCATTAAAAAACTTGCTTCTCGTGTCAGTCTCGACTTCTCTCATGATATTCTCTGTGTATAGACTGAATAGGTGGGGGGACAAAATGCACCCCTGTCTCACTCCCTTGCCGACTGGGAACCAATCTGTGGTACCACATTCTAATCTCACTGCAGACTGCTGTCCAATATATCAATTTTGGATAAGTGATGTAATTTTCTGGTAAAATCCCATGTGTATCAAGGTTTTCCATAGTTGTTGATGACTAACATTATCAAAAGCTTTTGAATAATCTATGAAACAGATCCTAAGGTCATGGTTGAATTCTCTGCATTTCTGAATTAACATCTTCAGGTTGAAAATGTGATCTCTTGTTCCTCTTCCAGTCCGGAAACCAGCTTGTGTTCTGTTGACTTCACATTCTAATTTTGTTGTGATTCTCTTCATTATGATTTTTAGCATAATTTTGCTCGCATGGCTGATGAGGGATATAGTCCTGTGGTTTCAGCATTCTTGTGTCACCTTTTTTCTGTATTGGTATAAGGATGGCTCGTTTCCAGTCCATGGGCCATGTTCCACTTCTCCATATTTTCTTGCATAATGTGTGATAGATATCCACGCCTGCTTCGCCACTTGCTCTTATTAGCTCTGCAGTGATTTTATCAGTGCCAGGTGATTTTCCATCTTTTAGACTTTATTGCCCACTCCGCCTCTGAACGTAAAGGCTCAAGTTCATCTTCTGGTTCTGTCCTCTCTCTGCCTTCATCCATGTCTACCTCTTCTGGTTCTGTCCTCTCTCTGCCTTCATCCATGTCTACCTCTTCTGGTTCTGTCCTCTCTCTGCCTTCATCCATGTCTACCTCTTCTGGTTCTGTCCTCTCTCTGCCTTCATCCATGTCTACCTCTTCTGGTTCTGTCCTCTCTCTGTCTTCATCCATGTCTACCTCTTCTGGTTCTGTCCTCTCTCTGCCTTCATCCATGTCTACCTCTTCTGGTTCTGTCCTCTCTCTGCCTTCATCCATGTCTACCTCTTCTGGTTCTGTCCTCTCTCTGCCTTCATCCATGTCTACCTCTTCTGTTTCTTCTTTCTTAAACATGCTTTCACAATATTGCTTCCATCTTTCAAGTATGTCATCGCTTTCTGTCAGAGTCATTCCCGTTTCATCTTTAATAATGCCAAGTCTAGGTTTGAACGACTGTGTCATAGACTTGATTTCCTCGAACATACTGCGACTATCGTTCCTTCTCATACATCATTCTATCTTTTCGCATTTCTTCTCTACATATTTCTTCTTGTCTTCCTTACACATTCGTTTAATCATCTTGCACTTCTCTCTGTATTTCTCATGATAATTCTCACTCATTTCTTTGTTCTTCTTTAACTCTTTCCTTTCGTCAATCATCTGCAGTGTGTCTTTGGTTATCCATGGTTGTTTTTGTCTCCTCTTTTTAGTGAGGTGTTTGTCAGCTGATTCCATAATGATGTTCCTAATTTCTACTGCCAACTCTTCTGGTTCCTTCTCGTCAGCCACTGTCTGTAATACTCCAAAACGGTTCATAACCTCTACTCGGTATCCTTCTTTGATATCACTGACGTCATACCTCACTATCTCTTTCCCTCTCTTCTTCTTTCTTAATTTTATAGCAATCTTGGCGCTTAGCAACTTATGGTCAGAGCCACAATCGGCTCCCGGTAATGTCTTTGCATTAAACACAAACGTCCTCCATTGTTTTGGTATCAGTATAAAGTCGATTTGAGTTCTGTTCCGACCATCTGGTGTTGTCCAAGTGTACAGTCTTCTTTGATGTTGTTTGAAGAAAGTATTGGTGATCATCAGTTCATTCTCTATGATAAACTCAACAAGTCTATCTCCTCTCCCATTTCTCTCGCCTAGTCCATATTTCCCGATATTTCCATTTTCTTCTTCATTTTGACAACTGCCAACTTTTGCATTGAAATCGCCCATCAGTACTACCATGTCTCTCCTGTTTACCTCGTCAACTGTTCGTTGCAGTGTATCATAAAACGTTTCTATTACATCGTCGTCTGCAGTGCTCACTGGTGCATCAATTTGAATACATGTTACATTCGTGGGTTTTGCCCGTATTCGTATAGTAATAATTCTGTCATTGACCGGATTGTATCCTAATAGTGCATTTTCAGTTTTCTTTGACAGATAGAATGCAAACTTACATAATCTTCATTAAACATCCAAGCAGTAGGAATACTTCGGGAAATCATTACTGCCGAAATTGGTACAAATGTTTGCATGTATAATATCGAACTAAGAACTTTGGCCATCGCATGACTGACTTCAACATTTTGAAGTTTGTTTATATGACAATGACCTATGCTGTGCAATGATGTAAATTATCATACTCCATAATGTATATACTATAGAGCTGAGAGCAAGTGTATGCCTAGCAATGTTATTGGTCAACAGTTAAATTAATTACATAACTGGTTTGTTGTGAATAACATTAATTATCACTTATTGAAAATAAAACTAGTTTCATAGTGTATATGGAAATGATAAATGTTCAATAGACATATCGTTTGAAGATGGATCTTACATAGACATATCGTCGGAAGATGGATCTTACATAGACATATCGTTGGAAGATGGATCTTACATAGACATATCGTTGGAAGATGGATCTTACATAGACATATCGTTGGAAGATGGATCTTACATAGACATATCGTTGGAAAATTAATTTGACATAGACACATTGTTGGAAGATGGATCTTACATAGACATATCGTTGGAAGATGGATCCTAAATAGACATATCATTGGAAGATGGATCTTATTAAACTTTTTATGTTTTGCATGGATTACCACTATGACATGTATTTTTAAAATTTACAATCTGCATTTGTTTGCAAGAGCTTGATTTGAACTATACAATGAGCACTGGCTCAATATCATACAAATATCTTGTTTCTTATTCAAGTTGAATATGTCTTTTGACATTTGCATTGCATTTATAGTTGATTAATAATTAATTACAGAAATATAACACACACTTATCTACCAAATTAGGTTTTGACCGGTTATGACTAGTTTTGACCATTTTTTAAAGGGAAAATTAGCCCGGTTTTAAACTAGTTAAAACAGGGCGGTTAAAACCATTCATAACCAACTTACTGATCACAAAGTAGACAACATATATTAAAACGTTAACATACATAATGCAGAATTGGGTTCAATTATGTACGTGTAATTGTAATTATAACTGATTCCTAAAACAAATTCACTGTCTTATACTAGGTGGCGATACTGACCGTTTTCATTCGCCAGGCGGCGTCACACAATACAAACATTCAATTCTAACTCAGAACTCAACATTCAATTCCAACTCAGACCACACAGTGCTAGTGTGGTCTGACTTGGATATTGACTTTTGATCAAATATCTGTGGTTACCATGAGTTTAAAACAATTTCAGCAGGCATGACTGGCACGCGATTTATGCATCCACATGTGAACAAAAGGATACTAGAACATTGCAGTCTGATAATTTAGGAAGAACTTTACATTTGTCGTCATCATTGTGTTTTATATCCCGTGTGATATTGGCAGAAATTAAATTACATTGAAGGATTCAAAAAACAAAGTTGGCCTTGGAGATCATTGCCACAGTGTGAGACGCTGCTAAAAAGGGGGTGCATGCTAATTGGAGCATGTACGTGTAATAGCACGAATATATGGTATATTATTTTGTTATCCAAGTAAATATGGATGGTTGTTGAGACAAGTAAACTCTCCTGTTTCCTGTGCATTGTGTAACAAAATGGCAATCTTACCGTCTTTAAGAAAGGTTTGCTTCTGACTCGCACTTGTCACTGGCGCCATCTCTACATGGACCTCGGAGTTACCAGTCGGACTGTTCATTACGGCATCGTTAAGTTGTTCCTTGTTAACGACAACACGTTTGTCTTTGTTTTCTGTGGCTGCTACTTCTGGAAACATTACCAATGTCTCATCACACCCGCACAATTCAGTGTCTCTAAACAAATATTTATGCTATGCTTTCATCACAATTATTCTTTATTTCCTTGCTCCAGTTGTCAATCAGCAAATTCTATCACCACAGGAGAGACAATATCTTGAATATAGAACTTCATTACACAAGTAATCATATGTTCTATCCAGTGCTGTTATGATTTTGTAGTCGTGTGCGATTACGTCAAACTAATTTTGTTGACATTATGATGCAGGCATCCCATGCATGCCAAGTTTTTAAAAATGGCATAGGACCATATAATTGTGTTTCGAGATCTCCAAAATTAACACAGTTTTGCGGTACAAGATCGACATCATTACGCATTTGAAATACGCATACATTGGTACCTTAGTGATATGCATCCTACTGTAATCGTCAATGACGTCGGAGACAAATAACCAGGCAAGGTCATGGACAATGTCCGATTATTTAAGTTCCTCTGCCACCATCTCGGAAAATTAGTGGCAGTGCACTTTGCATAGGAATCATTTGATGCAAAAAGTTACCTGGCTGATCAGAGCTCTGGTTCTGCCCAGTGTCCCCAGATGGCGTTGTGATAGCCGAGTCCTTGAAGTGTGACAGCATGCTGTCGACATACTTGATTAGCCTGGTCACCTGATCACTTGACAAATCAGCTATTTTCAAGTTACCTGCAATGTGAAACTTAAACTTCACTAGCGAAACTGCACATTTTAACTTTTTTATTACAATTATCACTTTTCATGTAAGTTACCCTCTCTACCCCAAACTATGACTTTTCACGTAGTTAGCTGTTATCTGAAGAATATGCACACATATTCTTGTGATGTCACAAGTCAAGTCTGGGATTCAAATACCTGTTAGCTTAAATTTTTGATGGTGATTTTGAGCAGTTTAAGTGAATAAATACACTACAGTAAAAATGTACTGTAAACTTAAACATATACAAAAGCAACACCATTAAAATATATTACCTTTAATTAGCACCCAGCGTTTGGTGCTTGCTAATGAATAAAGTATAACAAACACACATGAACAGGGACCATGTGTACAAAAACATGAAATCAGTGCCAAAGCAAATTGGCTTGGGAACTAGGAGTCTTATTTGGGACACGCCTCTGAAATAAAATGTGTTAAGATATCTCTGCTAAAAAGCATTGCTTGATTTGAGTGACGAGAAACAAAATTGATCATAAAAATTTGATAACTTGTGAAAGTGGTGTAGTGTAGAGAGTCAGACAGTTTCTATAATTTCTTTGCCAATTTTTAACCAGATCTTGTCAAAAATAATTTAGTAACATAGGCTAATGCAGTGACCCGTCACCCCGTCATTTGGATGGGCTGAGTCAGCTGGGAGCGGGTAAGGATTTTGACTGACGGGTACAAACTAGCCCTTTCTAAACTGTGTAACAGGCGCCGCACATGAGGAGCCTTTCTCTGACGTTGGCACAGCTTTCACAGGGCAATTCCTGCAAATATTCTACGCACCCGTGGCATGTGTATAGTTTGTCGCAATATTTAAATGGATACTGTTTTAATGCAACAGCGTAGATACATTGTTAATTATTGTTGTTAATCAAAAACTGGCACTACAATGACTGTTGTGGGAAAGTTTCCAGAGTTTGAATTGCCAATAAACAAATCGCCGACTATATTTTACACCTTGTTAACGTTGCGTTAACTTCGTCCGCTAAAACTGTTTTGTATTATTCGATTCGGTCAAAGTACGACGGCATCATTTTACTTGAATTTACGAACGATTTACATGTTATTTCTTACGTACTTCGTTATTTCTTTAGAGGGGTCCGATTAATTGATAGCACG
This sequence comes from Paraescarpia echinospica, assembly GCA_020002185.1. NCBI lineage: Eukaryota > Metazoa > Annelida > Polychaeta > Sabellida > Siboglinidae > Paraescarpia > Paraescarpia echinospica. The sequence goes on along the minus strand of CM034531.1, from coordinate 93,993,927 downwards.
ACACTATCAATTGAAACAGCAATGTAGAATTTTTGTCTTCGCCATGCCGTCGCCGTCGAAGAAATGTCGAAATGGTATTATGCGTTTTTTCGAATCAAAACCAACGCAAATTACGTTGACTGCCATCATTCACCGGGAAGACGATGGCATGGACCGAGTGGAGACTGCGCCAGTGTCGTCGGTGATACCTCTGCCTGTGTCGTCGCATTCGGCGGTGTCATCTCTGCCTGTGTTGTTGCATTCGTTGTCGCCATCATCTCTGCCCATTTTGTCGCATTCAGCATTGTCATCTCTGTCCGTGTCGTCATCTCTGTCCGTGTCATTGCGTTCGTCGTCATATCTCCCCGTGTCGTCTCATTCGGCGTCGTTTGCATATGGCCAATCCACAATTGAATTTTTTCCACTCGAAGCTGCTTGGCGGTTTCTTATTTTGCCGATTTTGTTTGTCATGTTGCAGGCTCTTGTTGGCGCCACATTGATTTGTTCAATAAATGTTATTCTACTGGTGATGCAGTGTTGTTATTAATATAGTCACTTTATATGTATATGTATGTATATATACATATATATATATATATCAATCTGGAGTGGATAAGAATTGTGTCAACCCGTCATTTAGACGGATAAAATTTCCGGGCACATTATGCATGGCGCTGTCATGACGGGCAAAAATATTATCCTGTCCCTGTTTTGTAGTATCTAATGATTGGACAAATATGTACAAAGAAGCTAGCATTTCATACAGCTGACGTCAGAGGTTCTAGTTTTTATGAAATGTGTTTGAAACAAGCAGAATACATCAAATTGAGGAAGTCCTTATTTTTAACAAGACATTTTAAAGTGTCTCCATTACTGGCGACAGTAACAATGTCGAGTGCCCAGGTTACTGATAACAGTAACAATTTTGAGTGACAATAGTTTAAAAAGTGGCTCCCCTACTGACAACAGTAACGCTTTTAAATGCCTACCTTACTAATTTACTGACAACAGAAACAATTTTGAGTGGCTCCCTTAATATAGTTATTATTTCACACTAATTGTCAGTCATGGCATCTAACTATAAATGAGTTAGCACGTTTACACCTCGGGGACAAACTTTCAAGGATTAATCTACGACCGGAATAAGGGTTCATATTGGACATTAGACAGACACATAAATAATTTTTTAATAAGCTAAATCACTGTTCATAACATTACATGAGGATTGTTGATAAATTGCAGACATTTTACACAACTTACTGTAACTTTACATCATAGCAAACATAATTTACAACTATGTTTTTGCTAGTCATACTAACAAATACCTGGTACTCTAATTCTAACAATGTTCCACCACCTACATGTGTGTGCATGTATATTTCATAATTTTGATCATATTAGACATAACTACCTTCAACATAAACTTTTGTTTTGCCTCCAAATATTATATAATTTAACAAGATTTAACAAGATTTAACAAGATTGCCATCCAGAGAATTAACTCTAGATGGCAGGTGGACAAGGAAGCCCTTTGGCTTATCTAGAGTCCAACCCTTTTATCTACATATATCCAGCCCTTCTGAGGTATGTGTCGATTTTATTTTTAAACATATTCACACTACTAGCACCCACACAATCATCAGATAATCTGTTCCATTCATACACAGTCCTTTGTGAAAATGAGAACTTTCTCACGTCTAATCTACACTGCTCCTTTACTCATGTAACTTCATGTCCTCTAGTCTTTCTATCTTTCTTAACTGAAAAAAACATATTTCTATCAATATTTTCATAACCATTCAATATTTTAAACACTTCTATCTGATCTCCTCTCAATCTCCTGGTCTCTAGTGTTGTTAAACCACATTCTTTTAGGCATTTTTCATAACTAAGATCCCTCAGTTTTGGTATCATTTTAGTCGCTCTCCTCTGTACTCTTTCTAGCATATTTATGTCCTTCTTGCAGTATGGCCTCCACGCTTGTATACAATATTCTAAATGAGGCCTAACTATTGTTTTGTACAGTGGTATTATTAGTTCTTTTTCTTTATATGCTATATTTCGCCTAATCAATCCAAGGATTTGATTTCCCTTTGAAGCTGCAATTCCACACTGCTCTGAAACCTTCATGTCAGCACTAATTGTCAGCCCTAAGTCTTTTTCTTTTACAGTAGTACTTAGTACAGTTCCCCCCATTGTATATTCTACATATTCGTTCCCATGTCCTGTGTGGAGGCATTTACATTTCCCAAAATTGAACAACATTTGCCACTTTTCAGACCATTTGATCAACCTGTCAAGATCATCTTGTAAATGCTGTCTATCACCATCACTTTCAATCCTTCTAAACACTTTTGTATCATCTGCAAATTTCAACACCTTGCTAGCTATATCATCGTCCAAATCGTTTATATATATTAAGAATAATATAGGTCCCAGTACTGATCCCTGTGGAACCCCACTCAAAACTGATTTCCAGTTTGAAGCCTCCCCATCAACAACTACCCGTTGTCTTCTGTCAATCAGCCATTTTTCTATCCAGTTAATTATACCATTTCCTATGCCATGGGCCTTTAGTTTAAGCAGTAATCTCTGATGTGGCACTTTGTCGAAAGCTTTTTGAAAATCTAAGTAGATGATATCTACTGGTGATCCATCATCTACCCACTTAGTGATATCTTCCAAAAAACATAACATATTTGTTAAGCATGACCTCGCTTTTAGAAACCCATGTTGAGATGGGTTTATCAAGTTATGTTTAACAAGAAAATCCACCATGTGATCTTTAATTAGTCTTTCTAATAATTTACAAATCACTGATGTTAAACTCACTGGTCTATAGTTCTCTGACTTGTTTCTCGAACCTTTTTTAAATAACGGTATAATGTTTGCTTCTTTCCATTCTAAAGGAACCACTCCCTCTTCTAATGACAAGTTGAAAACTGTTGCAAGCGGTATGCTAATTTGTTCTACAATTTCCACTAGTAGTTTGGGTGGAATACCATCCACTCCAGGTGATTTATTTTCCTTCATAGCCCTAATTTTCTTAGCTACCATTTCTGGGGTTACAATTAACTGTCTTAAATAGTCTGATTCTGCCCCTTGAACTTAGCCTCTGGTACTGGCAGTGAACTAGTGTCTTCTCTGGTAAACACTGAACTAAAATACTCATTTAGGTCTTCAGCCATTAAGAATCCTTCTGATATTATATTTCCAGCACTATCTTCTAGAGGACCGACCTTATCCTGAACTTTCTGTTTGCTTCGAACATACGCATAAAAACTCTTGCTGTCATGTTTTATATTACAAGCTAATTTATGTTCATAGCTTCTCTTTGAATTTATAATTTCAGCTGTAGCTTGGTTTAGTGCTTCTTTATAAATGTTGTAGTCTTCGTCATTTCCAGTACGTCTATATGACTTCCACATCATTTGTTTATACTTAATTTTTCTAATGGCTTCTTTCGATAAGTATTTCTTTCTGGTCCGTTTCCCTTGTTTTTTGAAGGGAACAAATTTATCTACGATGCACTCTATTTCATTCTTTAAGATATTCCAGCATTCTGTTGCTGTCTTATTCTTCAGTGTATTATTCCAGTCTATCTTTGCTAAATATTTCCTCATTTCCTTATATCTTCCTTTGTGGAAATTTCTCCTCAACTGCTTTTTATTATTTCTTTCTGATTTTACTTTGATGGTAAAATGTATCTGGTTGTGATCACTACTTCCCAGAGGCTCACATAATTTAACATTGTCAACTAATTCATTCTGTGAGGACAAAACTAAGTCTAACACATTCTCTCCCCTGGTTGGTTCTAGCACATGTTGAGAAAGGAAACTATCTTGTACTAAAACTAAAAACTTGTGGTCCTCACTACCCATACTCTGTAGAGATTTCCATTTTATATGCCCATGGTTAAAATCCCCCATAATAACACAGTCCCGTTTGCTCACTTCCCTTATAGCGTTTTGTATTTTTTCATTCTCTTCTATGCTTATGTTTGGACTTCGATAAACTAATCCAACCGTTAACGTTGAGTTTCCTGTAACTATGTTACACCAAACAGCTTCTTCGCAATCTGCTTCTCTGTCTAATTTTATTTCATAAGCCTGGATAGATTCTTTAATATATAAAATAACTCCACCTCCCCTTCTTCCTATTCTATCTTTCCTAAACATTACATATCCTGTCAGTCCCAATTCGGCATCTGATATATCGGTGGTTGCCCATGATTCGGTTATACCTATTATGTGAGGGTCAATATCTTCTACCATAATGTTTAGTTCATTTCTTTTGTTTACTATACTCCTTGCATTTAAACAAACACATTTATACCCAGCTTCAGAACAGTTTTCCAGACTGTTCTTTGCTGAATTATTTTTGCTGCCTTTATCTATGCCTCCAGTTTCAGGCTTCTCTGCGAGTCCCCCCTGCGAATTTAGTTTAAATAGATGCAACCTGTCCCACTGTCAACAGATCGCAGCAGATTCTCTGAGAATACTGCTGCCCCCTTTCCACTTAGATGGAGGCCATCTCTCATGTACATATCTTCTCTCCCAACAAAGTACCCCCATAAATCTATGAATCCCACGCCCTCTTCCTCACACATCTGCTCAACTAGTGCGTTGATCGCCATCCTCTTACAGTTTCTGTATCTTGCCCCCCTTCCTCCCATTACTGGCAAAATTCCTGAGAGAATAACCTGTTCCACTCTTGTCTTCTTTAGCTTCCTCACTAGATGTCTGTACTTCTGAACTATCCCAGTTGTTCCCTCCTTGTCTGCATTGTTTGTCCCAACGTGTACTAGTATAGACCCTCCCTTGCCATGCCCCAATACCTTCTCTACCCTTTCGGTCACATGCTCTATCCTAGCCCCCGGTAGACATACAACAACGTCCTTCCCCTCGCATATAGTCTTGTCTGTTTTTCTCAGAATTGAATCGCCCATAAACACTCTCTCTTTTCTCCTTGCCCCCTCAATCACTGCCTCGGAGTAGCTCCTCCGGTTTGCATATGTCTGGTTGTTGTCTTTTCCTCTTGTCGTCTTCTCTCCTGTCACATTCTCTTCCATTCCCTTCTTTCCTGTCGTGTTTTCTCTTGTCCCCTTTCCTCCTGTCATCTTCTCTTCTAGCACATTTACTCTCACTTCCTTTCGTCCCTTCTTCTTTCCTCCCATCACATTTTCTTCTCTCCTCTCCCGTCCCTTTTCCCCGGCTACCTCCTTCACTACGGTCACTTTCTCCCCTGTCACCTTCACGCCTGTCATGTTTTCTGTTTTTTGCTGAACACTCTGTCTTCTTCCATCAGTCTTCTGTCTCACAGTCTTACCAACTGCCTCTGTGGTATCTACCTCTTCACCACCTGTATCGCTGTCGTGTCTCTCCTCGTTCTCTACAGTCTGACTACCTGCTGATCTATCCCCACTGGCCCGTTTTCTCTTCCTCTGCCGAACACTTTTCCTCCGTCCCTCTGTTTTCTCAATGTCTTGTTCCTTCACACCGGTCACCTTCCTTCCTCTCAGTCTCCTTTCTTCAGTCTCCGTGTCACAACTCTGCTCCTTCTGTGTTGTAGAATTCTCAACTCTCTCCGCGTCATCCCTCTCTGCTCCATCTATTTCTATGTTGAGTCTCGCCTCCATCTCCTTCACTATATCCGTCAACTTACACACCTCCTTCATCAGACATTCCACCCTCAAACACCCCATACACCGAAAGGTGAATCCGTCATCTTTGGTCTCTGCCCATGATTTTGGACAGCCAGACAACGCAAAATCCACCCAGCTCTGGCAGTCGTTGCAAACTAGGTGTCGTTTTGCCCTGAGTTGCCGCTTGCAAGGTGCCATATCAGAATTTATTTATGTTCAAAGTAGTTTTATGTAGTCTTTGAAAAGACTTTTCTGTGTACAATTTACACCAGATTGTTTAGGTTATAGTTAGTTATATTTGTTAACACACAGTGACACACCGTGCCTTACCTAGTTACGATGTCGATGACAATGTATTCAAGTTAGGCTTAGATACAAGGTAGTCTTTACAAAGACTGTTTCCTGTGTACTATTATACACTTTAAAAGATTGTTATTTCAGGTTTTAATTACTCATCTAACTACACCGATTATCTCAAATAACGCTATTCTATTGTCGTTCACGATACGCTAACTTCGCCAGTGACCTACTTTGTAAACAACGTTCCGATTACATTAACGTCCCCAATTATCGCTCGCAAATCGCCTACTTTTAATCTACCCTAGATTACTCCCTCTAGCTAACTTTTAACAAAAAATATTGCTTAATATATATCTATAATTACGTTATGTATCCTATACGCTCAATAATATCACTTATCTTGATCAAATATCCTTATATTTTCGCAAGTTTGCTGCACCAAATTCAAATCAATTCACCACCGGAAGTCCCCCAAATGCAAATGATACATGCATATAAAAATGTAAAATGTAGTTTATGTGAACTACTCTGCAGGGTTCGTGCCAATAACAGGATATAGCCAAGCCTGGCCGGATATTCATTGGCCATCTCCATGGCAACCAGCAATGCTCACCTAACAGCAAGTTCGTCAACAGATTGGAATCTTTGTCTGTTTCCTCAAACGGCACTTCTGTGAAACGAAGACGGAATTAATTAACAGCAGGCATGCAACATAACATGCACCTCTCACAGGATGGCAGTAACAATTACGACTCATTACGCATTCTATTCATTAACTCGTCCACGATGGCAAGTGGTCAGTTTACATAATAATAATACATGTTTATAGCGTGAATTTCCACTTTTTGAATTGATGCGCCATATGTATTATTCAAATAAAACCAACAACTGTTAAACATAAGGTGTTGAGTACAATAAAATAAATAAATAAATAGATAGATAAAAACCTGAAAAACATGTAACAGATAATATTAACTATATGTATATACGTGCTATGGAAAGTCTCGTCTCATTTATCCCTTTAGACCAATGTACATAAAATACTATACACATCATCATAACCTGTATGTTTTCAAGGGCAGTTCTCATAAAATGTAATATAATTTATATTTTGCTCAGTTTTCACAGTAACACTCAGTCAGTTTGTAACGTTCAGGCTGTTTGTAACGTTCAGTCAGTTTGTAACGTTCAGTCAGTTTGTAACATTCAGTCTGTTTGTAATGTTCAGTCAGTTTGTAACGTTCAGTCTGTTTGTAACGTTCAGTCTGTTTGTAATGTTCAGTCAGCGTTCAGCTGTCTTCTTCAAACTGACTACTGCAAGCTGTCAAAACATTTAAAAAAAAGTAAAACTGTGAAAATGGCTGTCAAAAATTAGAAATAGATTATTATAATACAATCACTAGTCTGACGAATCTAGGCACTGTCATTGTTGATTATCCATCAGCCTGTCACAGAAACGTCATGATTCTGTGCATATAAACAAGTCAAGTCCCACGATAAGCACAGTTCGCACGGTGCAAACATAATCACTAATGCATGTCATGCTTATCAAATATGAAAATTTCTATTTTTCGCCAATCATATTTTCAGTGAATATAATCGTTGAAAGGCAGGGGGGCCTTACACATTTACACTTCATTTGCACATCATGAATACATAATTAAAATAGTGATTTGTCCCAACACAGTTATGGCATCCGTCGATGGGTAAATCAAAGGGGAAACATCCCTTTGTGGATGGGAAAACAGGATCACCATCCATGGGCGGGTCAGTGTGGGGGACAGATGTGTGGGAGAGGGAATGGGATAAGATCTGGCATAGGTGAAGGGAACACTTCCGGAATGAAGCTTGTTTCAGGGATGCACAATGAAATTATACCTTCACCCTGTCTCCTTCCATCCTCTCTCTCCCTCTCCTCCTTCCCCAACATGGCAGCCACATCAGGAGTCACTGTATCTGAAGGGAAGCAGTGTGGATGTCAACAAGGGTACACGGCATACACCAAGATTTTAAACAATTTCACAAGATTTAAAAACAAGCTCAAGATGGCAGGTGGACAAAGACGGCCTTTTAGAGTCCAACATGTATTCATCAATGTGGATTCAGTTACACACAATCAATCAAATTATTTTCACTTTAAAAATATTATATTTTCAATTCAATCATATTTACACCACACCAATGACAATTACAGATGTGTTGTTCGGTCGTATCAACAAGATATTCCAACATGTTTCAATATTTTTAAAGTCTAATACACCATCTGTTGCTGCATTTTTATTTATTTTAACAAATGAAAATGTGTGAGACAGGGCTTTTGATTTTATTTTTACAATGAAACATACAGTAAATAGTTGTAATGAATGCAATTACAAGTTCAGCATAATTTAGAAATCAGAATCAAATGCAATTATACAATTAGATGCAATCCTGCTTGCATTTCTTTCTATTTCTTCTTCTAGTTGCCATGAGCTTGTGGAGAATAGTTCCATTAACACTTGAGTAACAAAAACATCATGATTGGAACTAACTACTTTGTACAAGAACTGTAAAATAATACTGGTAACACATTCAATTTATTGAGGGAGTTTAAATTAAAATAATGCAAAAAAAACCTAACCAATATGCATAAAACACACACATCACAGATTTATAATTATGTATTGTACATTTTCACAACAAGTACAATTGTTATTCTGTATTATATGTAGATCATTAATTTTAGATCAACATTTCTGTGGCAACACAGTTATAAAATCACTGCAGATTGCATCTGACTATCCAGCTCAAACCAACAAACATTTGTCATTGAAACGAAGCAACTGACAGGAAACAGAGACAAGTAGACAAGGAGCCAGAGATCAGAGATGAAACTCAGATCTGCCATGTCCCAAGAGCTGCAGGAAATAGCATTGACCTTGCTGGTGTGACATCAAATATTCACCCATATGAAATATTCAACCCCTGGTGAGGTGTTGATGAATTGTTCACTCCTGTGATGGAATGTTCACCCCACCAAATTAATTATGTGTTGTTAGTGGACAGACTAGCTGTAACATATTCCAGTTTACAAATTCATAGTGCATTAATTAACATTCTCAGATTCACAGGTCATTCCAATATATATATATATATGGATAAACTAAACTAATGCACAGTTTAACCTATTAATAAAAATTATATTCACACCCCGAGGGTGAATTTATCATAGAAAATGTTCACCCAGGGGTGAGAATTGCAGGGTAAGAACATTTCGTGTAACACTGCTCTCCAGTAAGTAAGTGAAGACAGGAGACAGCAGGACACTGGGAGTTATCATTAGTGGAAGCAGGTGTGGCTAAGACAGCAATGGACAATAGTGGACACAGGCTGGACACAATGGACCCTAGAATGTAGAATGCTACTTCAGTACAACAGTATGGGGAGAAGGACGGAGGAATATGGGATATTTCACATGTTTCATATGACATACCTGGGAGGGAGAGGGGAAGGACGGTGAACTAGATAGAGAAGAGGGATGAGGAAGAATAAGAGAGGTAGTGAGATAGAGGATGATGAGAGAGAAAATGGGAAACACAAAATGATAAGGAGACAAACATAGGGAGGAGAAGACAACAGAGTTGGAGGACAGGAGAGGGAAGTGATGATAAGGGTGGGAGACAGTGGGCAGAAAGGGCAATAAAGAAACTTACAGATTAGCTACAGTTAATGAGACAGAGAGGGGGAGGGAGAGAGGAAGACAGGGAGCTGGAGACTTGGGGAGAGGTGGAGACAAAGACAGGGAGCAGGAGACTTGGGGAGAGGGAGAGACGAAGACAGGGAGCAGGAGACATGGGGAGAGGGAGAGACGAAGACAGGGAGCAGGAGACTTGGGGAGAGGGAAAGACGAAGACAGGGAGCAGGAAACTTGGGGAGAGGGAGAGACGAAGACAGGGAGCAGGAGACTTGGGGAGGGAGAGAGGATGACAGGGAGCAGGAGACTTAGGGAGAGGGAGAGAGGTAGACAAGGACCAGGAGACATGGGGAGAGAGGAAGACAGAGAGCAGGAGACTTGGGGAGAGGGAGGGAGGAAGACAGGGAGCAGGAGACATGAGGAGAGGGAGAGAGGAAGACAGGGAGCAGGAGTCTTGGGGAGAGAGGAAGACAGGGAGCAAGAGACTTGGGGAGAGGGAGAGAGGAAGACAGGGAGCAAGATACTTGGGGAGAGGGAGAGGGGAAGACAGGGAGCAAGAGACTTGGAGAGAGGGAGAGAGGAAGACAGGGGCAGGAGAGTTGGGGGTGGCAGAGAGGAAGACAGGGAGCAGGAGACTTGAGGAGAGAGGAAGACAGGGAGCATGGAGACTTGGGGAGAGGGAGAGAGGAAGACAGGGAGCAGGAGACCTGGGCAGAGGGAGAGAGGAAGACAGGGAGAGAAAGCAAGGACTAGATGGCAGAGAGAGCGAAAGACAAACAAATGCAGTCTCTATGGCCTACAAACATCTAAGCCAAACTGAAGACGAGGACCAAGTCTACAAAGCCACGAGCTACACAACAATGTGTGGGGTCAGAAGGCAAGAAACCCAAGACACGATCGATACAGCGACTGATGGAAATAGCCAGATTGAGAGAGTTGATGACAGCCGAGCAGAATTAAATGAAGACGTTCATTCAGTGCTGAAACAAGGAGAGAAGATGCACTCGCGGAGTGTTGTTGAACAGCAGTAACACGATTCTGTCACTAACAGGCGATGCTTCATTTGACTTCCCATTACTCTGCACGCCGCCTACGGAGCTGGCGGTGGGGCAATACAATCAATATGACTCATCCTCATTAATACCAAGGTGTAGCGACAGCCCCCGCATTTGCACACAGCCGTAAAGAAAATGTCAGGCCCAATGACACAGGCAGCCTCCTGGAGAAAGCCATCAAGAACAATACCAGCCCAATGACACATAGCAGCCTCCCGGAGCAGCCATAAAGAACAATACCAGCCCAATGATACCCAGCAACCTCCTGGAGACAGTCATAAAGGGCAATGCTAGCCTCATGACACACAGCAGCCACCCAGAGACAATACCAGCCCAATGATGCCCAGCAGCCTCCCGGAGATAGTTATAAAAGACAATACCAGCCCAATGATACCCAGCAGCCTCCCAGAGACAGTCATATTTCATAAAGGACAATACCAGCCCAATGATGCCCAGCAGCCTCCTGGAGACAGTCATAAAAGACAATACCAGCCCAACGATGCCCAGCAACCTCCCGGAGACAGTCATCAAGGACAATACCAGCCCAATGATATCCAGCAGCCTCCCAGAGACAGTCATAAAGGACAATACCAGTCCAATGATGTCCAGCAGCCTCCTGGAGACAGTCATAGACGACAATACCAGCCTGATGACACACAGCAGCCTCCCGGAGACAGTCATAATGGACAATATCAGCCTGATGACACAGCAGCCTCCCGGACACAATCATAAAGGACAATGCCAGCCTGATAACACACAGCAGCCTACCAGAGATAGTCATAGAGGAAAATACCAGCCTGATGACACACAGCAGCCTCCCAGAGATAGTCATAGAGGACAATACCAGCCTGATGACACACAGCAGCCTCCCGGAGATAGTCATAGAGGACAATACCAGCCTGCTGACACACAGCAGCCTCCCGGAGACAGTCATAGGGGTCAATACCAGCCTGATGACACACAGCAGCCTCCCGGAGACAGTCATAGAGGACAATACCAGCCTGATGACACACAGCAGCCTCCCGGAGACAGTCATAGAGGACAATACCAGCCTGATGACACACAGCAGCCTCACAGAGATAGTCATAGGGGACAATACCAGCCTGATGACACACAGCAGCCTCCCAGAGATAGTCATAGGGGACAATACCAGCCTGATGACACACAGCAGCCTCCCGGAGACAGTCATAGAGGACAATACCAGCCTGATGACACACAGCAGCCTCCCAGAGATAGTCATAGGGGACAATACCAGCCTGATGACACACAGCAGCCTCCCGGAGACAGTCATAAGGGACAATACCAGCCTGATGACACACAGCAGCCTCACAGAGACAGTCATAGTGGACAATACCAGCCTGATGACACACAGCAGCCTCCCGGAGACAGTCATAGGGGACAATACCAGCCTGATGACACACAGCAGCCTCCCGGAGACAGTCATAGGGGACAATACCAGCCTGATGACACACAGCAGCCTCCCGGAGATAGTCATAGGGGACAATACCAGCCTGATGACACACAGCAGCCTCATAGGGGACAATACCAGCTTGAAGACACACAGCTGCCTCCCGAGATAGTCATAGGGGACAATACCAGCCTGATGACACACAGCAGCCTCCCGGAGATAGTCATAGGGGACAATACCAGCCTGATGACACACAGCAGCCTCCTAGAGATAGTCATAGAGGACAATACCAGCCTGATGACACACAGCAGCCTCCCAGAGATAGTCATAGGGGACAATACCAGCCTGATGACACACAGCAGCCTCCTAGAGATAGTCATAGGGGACAATACCAGCCTGATGACACACAGCAGCCTCCTAGAGATAGTCATAGAGGAAACTACCAGCCTGATGACACACAGCAGCCTCCCAGAGATAGTCATAGAGGAAACTACCAGCCTGATGACACACAGCTGCCTCCCAGAGATAGTCATAGAGGAAACTACCAGCCTGATGACACACAGCTGCCTCCCAGAGATAGTCATAGAGGAAACTACCAGCCTGATGACACACAGCAGCCTCCTAGAGATAGTCATAGGGGACAATACCAGCCTGATGAACCACAGCAGCCTCTCAGAGATAGTCATAGAGAACAATACCAGCCTGATGACACACAGCAGCCTCCCAGAGATAGTCATAGAGGAAACTACCAGCCTGATGACACACAGCAGCCTCCTAGAGATAGTCATAGGGGACAATACCAGCCTGATGACACACAGCAGCCTCTCAGAGATAGTCATAGGGGACAATACCAGCCTGATGACACACAGCAGCCTCCCGGAGACAGTCATAGGGGACAATACCAGCCTGATGACACACAGCAGCCGCCCAGAGATAGTCATAGGGGACAATACCAGCCTGATGACACACAGCAGCCTCCCAGAGATAGTCATAGGGGACAATACCAGCCTGATGACACACAGCTGCCTCCCAGAGATAGTCATAGAGGAAACTACCAGCCTGATGACACACAGCAGCCTCCCGGAGATAGTCATAGAGGAAAATACCAGCCTGATGACACACAGCAGCCTCCCAGAGATAGTCATAGAGGACAATACCAGCCTGATGAACCACAGCAGCCTCCCAGAGATAGTCATAGAGGACAATACCAGCCTGATGACACACAGCAGCCTCCCAGAGACAGTCATAGGGGACAATACCAGCCTGATAACACACAGCAGCCTCCCGGAGACAGTCATAGGGGACAATACCAGCCTGATGACACACAGCAACCTCCCAGAGATAGTCATAGAGGACAATACCAGCCTGATGACACACAGCAGCCTCCCGGAGATAGTCATAGAGGACAATACCAGCCTGATGACACACAGCAGTCTCATGGAGACAGTCATAGGGGTCAATACCAGCCTGATGACACACAGCTGCCTCCCGGAGACAGTCATAGGGGTCAATACCAGCCTGATGACACACAGCAGCCTCCCGGAGACAGTCATAGAGGACAATACCAGCCTGATGACACACAGCAGCCTCTCAGAGAGTCATAGAGGACAATACCAGCCTGATGACACACAGCAGCCTCCTAGAGATAGTCATAGAGGACAATACCAGCCTGATGAACCACAGCACCCTCCCAGAGATAGTCATAGAGGACAATACCAGCTTGATGACACACAGCAGCCTCATAGAGATAGTCATAGAGGACAATACCAGCTTGATGACACACAGCAGCCTCCTACAGATAGTCATAGAGGACAATACCAGCTTGATGACACACAGCAGCCTCATAGAGATAGTCATAGAGGACAATACCAGCCTGATGACACACAGCAGCCTCCCGGAGATAGTCATAGAGGACAATACCAGCCTGATGACACACAGCAGCCTCCCAGAGATAGTCATAGAGGACAATACCAGCTTGATGACACACAGCAGCCTCCTACAGATAGTCATAGAGGACAATACCAGCTTGATGACACACAGCAGCCTCATAGAGATAGTCATAGAGGACAATACCAGCCTGATGACACACAGCAGCCTCCCGGAGACAGTCATAGGGGTCAATACCAGCCTGATGACACACAGCAGCCTCCCGGAGACAGTCATAGAAGACAATACCAGCCTGATGACACACAGCAGCCTCTCAGAGATAGTCATAGAGGACAATACCAGCCTGATGACACACAGCAGCCTCCTAGAGATAGTCATAGAGGACAATACCAGCCTGATGACACACAGCAGCCTCCCAGAGATAGTCATAGAGGACAGTACCAGCCTGATGACACACAGCAGCCTCCTAGAGATAGTCATAGAGGACAATACCAGCCTGATGAACCACAGCAGCCTCCCAGAGATAGTCATAGAGGACAATACCAGCCTGATGACACACAGCAGCCTCCCAGAGATAGTCATAGAGGACAATACCAGCCTGATGACACACAGCAGCCTCATAGAGATAGTCATAGAGGACAATACCAGCCTGATGACACACAGCAGCCTCCCAGAGATAGTCATAGAGGACAATACCAGCCTGATGACACACAGCAGCCTCCCAGAGATAGTCATAGAGGACAATACCAGCCTGATGACACACAGCAGCCTCCCAGACATAGTCATAGAGGACAATACCAGCCTGATGACACACAGCAGCCTCCCGGAGACAGTCATAGGGGACAATACCAACCTGATGACACACAGCTGCCTCCCAGAGATAGTCATAGAGGACAATACCAGCCTGATGACACACAGCAGCCTCCCAGAGATAGTCATAGAGGACAATACCAGCCTGATGACACACAGCAGCCTCCCAGAGATAGTCATAGAGGACAATACCAGCCTGATGACACACAGCAGCCTCCCAGAGATAGTCATAGACGACAATACCAGCCTGATGACACACAGCAGCCTCCCGGAGACAGTCATAGGGGACAATACCAACCTGATGACACACAGCAGCCTCCCAGAGATAGTCATAGAGGACAATACCAGACTGATGACACACAGCAGCCTCCTAGAGATAGTCATAGAGGACAATACCAGCCTGATGACACACAGCAGCCTCCTAGAGATAGTCGTAGAGGACAATACCAGCCTGATGACACACAGCAGCCTCCCGGAGACTGTCATAAAGGACAATGCCAGCTTGATGACACACAGCAGCCTCCCGGACACAGTCATAAAGGACAATACCAGTCTTTTGATACCCAGCAGCCTCGTAGAGCCCAAAAGTGACAATCAATGAATCCCAATAGCCCCTTTGGAACACAACTCCAACAAGAACCAACAGCTTCTTGACCCAAGCACAACAACCAAAAATCAATACCATCAACAAGGAATTTTTTCCGCTGTCCATTTCACAATAGTACCCTTATCAAGATTCACCCATTCTAATCTGCCTGCCCAAAATTCAATAGACGTTCTTGTTTACTTCGCTCAGTAAATTGCATGTGCAGATAAAAGAAAACACAAGAATGCCTTGCGTACTAAACGCAAATTCACTGGATGATTGCATCTGTTGATGCTTATAAACAGAATCACTCAGGCAGTTGTGCACTGCATGAGATATCTTCACCAGTCATGAAGTGTGGCGCAATTAGAAATCATTACAGGGAAAACATCTGAACAAGTTGTAATAACCAGCGCACTACTGATTTGATAGGTGATGCGCATCAGATTAATCTAATGGTTTACGTCAGTTGTAGGATGTAATATGTCACACACAGATGCAATATATGTCACACACAGATGTGCGCTACAGAAAGATGTCCATTATGTACAGGTGTGTGCATGCACATTACAGAGAGGTGTCAATTGCACAGAAAGTTGTCCTTTACAAACAAGCGTTCATTACAGACAGATGTCCATTCCAGAGAGTTGTCCTTTTACAGACAGGTGTACATTGCAGACACATATCCGTTACAGACAGGTGAGTATCTGTCATAGACAGGTGAATGCCATAAACAAATGTTTCCACTTGTTAAATGTGTCTGTTACAAATAGGTGTTGCAAATTGCAGAGGTATCTACTACAGACATGTATGTATTATATATATGTACCGGGTATGTTTGATGCAGACAGATGTGTGTTAAATACATATAATATTATATATATCTTACAGAAACGTGTCCATTACAGACAGGTGCCCATTACTGGCAACTACAAGCAGGTGTCCTTATGGCCAGGTTTGTGCATTTGCAACCTTCCGAAAACAGAAACATCTCGTGACCTATCAACAACAACCCGTAATTTATTTGTTATTTACCAACGGACCCGTGAGTTACTTCACGACACAATTATCATGTAAATTACAAAATTATATGGGAAAAATCCGGTGGAAACTGTGCTCAAGAGTACTCGTGTAGCACACAACCAGGATGGGGGAGCCAAATGTCAATGCCCTCAAGACAAAAATAAGGAAATCGATCATCAGAACCGAATATTTATGAGTTGGTGGGTGAGAAGGTCACAGGAAAAAATGGCAGACAGCACAGGGGATAGCTTTAGGCCCAGGACAGGACTATTACTGGAGTGATTAACTGATGGTATGACACAGAAAGAGGAGGAAATCAAAACTGACACCCTGAGCGCCATTCCTGCACTGAGTAATGGTGGCCCTCAATGGTGCAGTGTTTTTAAGACAAATGGTGAAGAGATATAGGAATATTTCTCACTGACGTACGGAAGAATAGGAAGTGGGCATTAATTCCACCTTTACGTTCAATTCTATGTTTAATACTTCAAAATGATGCATTAGTATTATGTGGTGTGATGTGGTGTGTGTTTGTGCATGTGTGCGGGTGTGCGTGCGTGCGTGCGTGTGTTTAGAAAGTATGAAAATTAACAAAACATTTCAAACATGATATGACAGATATTGTTCATGGTACCAAGATTCCTTTAGACAGCAACAAGAATTAAACTTACGTTGGAGCAATTTGAAACATGTAACCCATCTATAGCAGATCTTGTCCACGCACATGACATGAGTGTGTGAACAGAACTGGTGTAGATGGGTCGAAACGTCAAATGTTTCACCAAACTGATCCAAAGTGGGGTAAGTTTAATTCTTGCTTTTTAATTTCAAACAACATTTTTAAACCACTGCAACGGGTAATGCCATCTTTGGAATAATAACTAGAAATACCTTGGTAAACTTACACACCAAGTTTACTTAATACTAAAAAATAAAATTTAACTGAAGTTGCGCATTAATAATCACATCAAAACAATAATTAATAACCATGGCAACTGTTAGTAAAACAAAACCATGAAATATTTTAAAACTTACGGTATACACATTGTTAATAAAAAGGTAATATCATTATCATATTAATCTAGTAATTAACACAGATTTCTGCACAAGCACACTAGCAATAGGAACACTGTGTCACATGACATTAATTAGATATTAATGTTTAGATTAGTGTCAATGCCATTCGGATGAAATTGAGCACACAGGAAACAGGGAACAGTGGGAGGAAGCCAACATCCCCGCATCCTGCACACAGAAAAAGGAGCAAAGGAAAATCACCAGCTCCACTACGAATAAGGTCTGAAACTTCACCTATGATATATTTGTCAGAGTCGGTCTCTGCGATCTGCTGAAATGACGTTATCACACAACACGTCAAACGTAGATCAAACTAATCATATATATATATATATGTGACACTGACACTTAATACAAATTTTTATAATATTTTGATGATGTAATTGTGAACATGATTCAGTTACTGACTCATACAAGGCATCTCCAAAAGCAGATTATTAAATGGTAAAACGATATTTTTTAACAGAAAATGTTCACACAAATAATGTTGACCAAATATATATACTTTGCTCGACCTAAGCATGGTAAAAATAGCTATTGTTATTTGGACCATATTCAATCAAAATTAACTGATACTATTAATTACTGACTATTATATTATTTAACTGGAGCAAATTTTTTTTAAATATAGCAATTGACTTTGAAAAACCAAAAATGGTAAAGCAAGTCTGCAGAGAAACTTTAAGAACTGAAAACGTACCTTTGAAAATGTTTTCACTTGAACTAGGCTGTTCCTCCCACAAGTAACTGTCGCTGTCAGCAGATGGCGCCACCACTCGGGTGGATTCGTAATCCCCTGGCACGTCGACATCTGGCAGTTGAGAATTGGTTAACGACTTGAGATACTTTGTCAACAAGGCCACCTCGCTCGCACTAAGTTGTGACAGCAATCCATCATCATTACCCCTCGATCCTTCCTCCACTGGTGGAGAGCTATCATCATTCCCCCAAGCATCATTCGGCGGATTGTCACGTTTGTGACTCTTGAGGTATTTGTGGATGGATAAAAACGTGTCTTTCTTTACGACTGGTGGTGATTCATTGGGGTCATCGGTGTCGATGTTGGTGACATCGATGACTTCACTGTCGTCATCGAGACGAACTCCTTCGACATATTTTTGTAGAAGTCGGAGGAAGTCTTCGCTGAGCATCTCCCGGCGTTGACCTTGACCTCCGTTATCGGAACTGCCATGGCTGTTGCAAAAGCTGGGGTCGTAAGGCTTTTTCATGCGCATCGACAGCAGGATATTTCCCAGCACACACTGGGTGTAGAGATCATCCCAGGTGTAGCCGTCTTCTACCAGGTGGACAATCTCAAGTTCAAGGTCATGCAGTTGATCCTTGTTCGGAACATAGCGGAACGTGTCGATAGTTCCCTGCTGGCAATTCCCAAAGAGGTTGTCTGAAACAAAATGGCCAAATAAATTCATTGTAATGCAAACTGTGAAGATTGTCCCTGATCTGTAAAGCTGGCATGCTGACATGACCTGGTTGTAATTACGTGATCCTTTGAATATTAGGGTTATTAAGCAGGAGAAACAGAAACATTTCCTTGAAAGTCCAAAGTAATAAGCTGGCACAAACAAGGCAATGTGAAATTAAACACTGTTTAACGCTTAAGAAACTTGTTATCTTTTCGAATGTATATTTCAGCTATTTTCTTGGGTTACATCAGCAGACTGATAAAATATGCAGAGATGACGTTTCTTGAGAAGAGTTATATTTTACAATAAAAAAGAGCATGAATCCAGTGAATCACTGCATCACTCATGTGAGAAAGCCTCAGAAAAGATGTCACAATGAGGCATGGAAGTGTTCTGCTACTGTAGTAACATCGCTGTATTAAAATAACACATGAAAAGTGCCAGGAAGTGTGTAAGAATTCCCACAGTGCAATAAATGAATTACAAGCATAAATATTTTAGAAAATGAACTAGAGTACCTCCATGGACATATTTATATTTCAAATGAATGTATAAAGATTTTCATTGGCTATTTCTTGCAGTGCTACACTGCGGTAATGAGCAGTTTCATGTTATAAAATCTTCCATTTCTGTAAACTGTAAATGATCAAGGCTGTACTTCATGTTTGATTACTGCACATACTCTACTTCGTGTAATACTCCACTCAGTACCCCCCATTCCCAGGTGTATCTGTCTTATGAATATGTTCATGCAGCCCTTTCTCTGTTTGTATTGAATTTACACCAACTATTGCGAAGGTTGGTAATGGGCAATCCAATTGATTAACACAGGGATTGCCACTGTGCACATAAAGTATATACAATAGTCACATGTTGTGCACAGCCAGGTACATCCAGATTACAGATTGATGGACCACACATGTCATGTACAACAATTTTGTATATAATAATCATAACTCTTCAATTTTGCTAGTCATTTACTAAAAAACCCTTGATTGCTGTTATATTAAATTATATCACATCGACTGTAATAGGTTCACAGTATATAAAACACAACGGAAAAAGATACCCAGTGTGCAGACTGCACACCTTTCTATAGTACTAGCTAGAGTAATTACAACTTGATGTATACAAAAGTGGTAAGAACCCCCTGGCCTCCCATGTTCGCATGTGGTGGCCACCACCCCTACTGAATGGCTGTATGAAAGTAGCATATTTAATTTCATCACCAAAGATTATGATTGCCACATGTAAGACATGTAAGACATGTAAGACATGGATATTATTTTGAACCATCCAAGAAGTTATAAATACTAAAGCAGAGTAAATTTATGAAAATGTATAACAATGTTGTTCAGTTAGCCAATGACCATTACTGTGCAATCATTTAACAATTTTGACAAATCCACTGTGTAATGAAAGCATAGCACCAAAAGCTGGAAAGCTATTGTGAGAAGATATATGAGTCATTGAGTAACTAGAGCCAAGAAAACCCTGCTAACATTACAAGTTGTTACAAAAAATAACGGCAAGATGGCCAATTTAGCTGATGACAGCCAGGAATCAACAGCAAATTTGCACAGGAAATGTTTTTAGTATCACCACAATTATTATTAACTTTTGCTAACAAACCCATGTTTTTGCAATGCCACTACATATGTAATCCAACTGTGGACAGCAGGTAAACCTGTCATGAGATTCCCCACATTGCATTAATCATTAAATCGAATCCACACCCACAGGAGGAAGATTATCACCTTTCACAAACCATCGACTACATTATCAGTCGACCAATAAGGGTGATTATTGAATTAGTTTCCACAGATACGCATCGATACCTACTCGAGTGGAGATAATTTAACAAGATAAACATATATGTGGCACCGATCAATGCGGATTAATTTAATGAAATGTGTCAAGGGGACCAAGATTATGACAAACTTCTATTACAGTACATATGGGTAAGGAGATGGGTACTGTGGCAGAAAAACATGTCAATACCAGTGAACAACGACACACATATATAAGGCAATTTTATCTTGACGTTTTTATATTGTAACAGATTATCTTGATGATGACAAATGTATGGCCCAATATATATATATACAAAAATACATACATCAAGATGAAAGGATATAGTAATGATTCTATCCTCATTCTGATCAACTGTCAGCAAAGGTAAATTTTATTTTACATTTATTAGTGTCAGCATAAGTTCATTGGTCAACTAATGGAATGACAAATGGTCATAACAGACTTCTTCAAATGCTTTTTTCTCAATGTAATTTTTGCTCATTTAGTTTTAAAATAATTCCACAAAACAACAAACTTATCTCGTATCCAAGCATTACAATAGGCTCGTGGTTGTTTGTGCGGATGTTCTACAGACCTGTACGACATAACACTATTCGTACTTTCACTAGTTACACAAAGTAAATTCTTCAAATGGATGATTTTATCAATAATATGGTCTCTTCTACTAAAGGACTGTCCATATTACAATGAATGCACTACATATCTAACCAGAAATAAACTCCTAAATGACATGGGGGGGGGAGATTTGATATCTTTATCAACTTAAAGGTGATCCAATCTTTTCTAGATTACACAAATGCATGTTGATGTCCACAGTATTTACTTCTATAGCAACAGTTTCAGAAGGTGTGGTAGCTGCAGAATATTAATTCCTTATTTCCTGCCTGGATGACAGTTAATAATGGTGCCGGTGACAAGTTGATTACTCCACCAGGCCTGCTGGTGACATAAACAACAGAGTGTTAATGAAGCAGCCTCACACTGAGCAGTCAAGAGTGCATGACAATGCCAAGTCTTTCCCCATCAAGTACCACCACAGCAACACCACCAGAAAATACAGAGAGAAACTGAACAAGGGAGAACACTTGTGTGAACTGGCCAAGAGAGAGGAACTGGCCATTAGAGAATACCAGTGGAAATTGACCAAAAGAGAAGTCACCTGCAGAATTGGACAAGAATAAAGGCATACAAGAAATGGCTAAGAGAAGACCTACAGGAATTTCCAAGAGAGATACCATGCAGGAATTGGCCAAGAGGAAAACTGCACCAATGATCTCCTTGTTTGCTTGTACTTATCTTCTCTCTAGTGTATCTACCTCCTTCATTTCCCTTATGACTGGTGCGCAGACCAAGGACTTCCATTAAAATATGTTTCATCATGTAATACAGGCCTACATTTGTAAAAGCAAAATGCAGTGACACCATTGAAGTAGAGTGGAGATACATTGAAAATTAGGTCTTTTTGGTGTTATCTGTGGCTGTAAAGTCAAGATATGTTATGACTGTGTTTATATTTTATACTGTTCATGGTCCTAGGTGGAATTGCTATTTAGATTTGGAACCTAATAATAAAATTAAAAAAATTGCTGATGTAATGTGAAAGATGTATGATTAATACCTCAATCTTGTAATGTTCTTCTTTTTTAGATTAATCTGTGGTGGGGTTGGATGATCCAGCATAAGTGAATGAATGTGTTGTCTAAAACAAGACTAAGGACCATATATGGCAAATTCTCTTCTGCCCTCTTGATAACTTGCTCCATTTCTTTCAATCTTCTGCAACTTTCCACGAGTCTCTGCTGTTCACATCTGTCTTTTCCACTGATCTGTCATCACACTATCGTTCTGGCTTAACTATTGTGTTCCTTTTCACCTTCATTCTACCACCATATTCTTAGTTTGTCTGTCCTTCTTCTCTCTTTCTTTCAAATCGTCATGCTAATCGCTATCTGCTCCAAACTATAGAGGGAACCTTCATTCCAATTTCTTCTCATAATTCTTTCCTCCTTCTGACTTCTTGTGTCACCCTTGTTTCACTCTTGTTTCACCCTTGTTTCACCATTGTTTTACCCTTGTTTCACTCTTGTTTTACCCTTGTTTCACCCTTGTTCCACCCTTGTTTCACTCTTGTTTCACCCTTGTTCCACCCATGTTTCACCCTTGTTTCACCATTGGTCCACCCTTGTTTCACCCTTGTTGCACCTATGTTTCACCCTTGTTTTACCACATATCATCTGAACCCAGTTGTTCTGTCATATCCTGATCTCGCTCCTTAATTCCACTGTCTCACTCCTGTCACACATCTATCACATCAAATCTGCAGACCAATCAAAACAGAGATAATAAAAATGGACCAAGTGGCCCTGAAGTCCTTTGGACTAATACGTCTATATGTGACCCTGGCTGACCAAATGAGTGATAAGTTGGAAAAATTGTAACATTGTTTTCTTACATCCTTGTAAAGGTTTGGTAGGATGCTTTACACGGTTTCAAAAAATATGACTGCTACAAAAATTTGCAAAGTTATGGAGCATTGAACATGGTAGGGATCAAAAAATGAAAATGAAGAAAACGGCTGTTGAAGTTTTACATTATATATGCAAATGGATTGCATGGAAATATTACATGCACAACATTCAAATGTGGCACACAGTATGTAATATGTATGTTATGTTGCAATGATACACTGGAAGTAAAAATGTGCTGCTACAAAGACTTATCAAGTTATGCCAGATTACGTCTTTATGTGTAAAACTAAGGACAGATTATTTGAGAGCAAAAGGTAGACTCACTGTTTGACACAGTTTAAAACCTACAGGCAACTGTCCAGTTTAACAGGGGTCTAGTGGCTTAATGCTGTCTGTTGACACAAGCTACTGCCAGTGACCAATTACAGATTAGTCACAGTTTCCATCAAACAATAGCAGGCAGAGAATCTTAGCTCCACAGCTGGGTGTAATACACAACCAGAGCCACCACTGATTCATGGTCAAGTAGATTAGCTCAATGCACCAACTAAGACAATACACAACACTGTGAGTGACAGTGTCCAGAGTGAGGCCTAAGCAGTGTCCTCATTGCTGAATAGATCAATTAAACCTGCCAAGTGGGTGACATTCTGCACAAGTGTTCATTAATCCTTAGTGATTGTTCAGAACACCAGACTGACCACATACCTAAACAAAGCGAATGTAATAGGTGAAGAACAGGCAGTGTTCAGATAGGGGTATTGGTTGAATTGTATTTGTCTCGACGCAAAAGGCTTTATTGTGCCTTCATCGATTATAAGAAAGCATTTGATTTAGTAGACCGGTCCTCCCTGTGGTCTAAGATAATTTCATGCGGTATTAATGGTATTGTGTTGAAAGTTGTATACAACATGTACAAAAATGCTAAATCATGTATAAATGAGGGCCAGGCTGTGTCAGCCTTCTTCTCATGTGTAGAGGTATGGCAAGGAGAAAACTTGTGTCCTTTGTTATTTGCTATTTACCTGAATAATTTTGAACACTGTTAATCACAATTATAACGGACTTGACATGGCAGCTGGTGAAATTTACAACAACCTTAGTGATGATGATGTAGAAAATGTATGTTCTACTATATGCTGATGACACTAGAATGATTCAATCAAATACAGATTTCTTGCTTGTGTATAATGGAACTATGTCAACTCTTCTAATGGTTGACATTTGGTTGTTTCAGGTGTCAACTATATTGTGAATCTATAATTATTAGTCTATATTGATACAATTGATTTACACAGTACCATGTCTACACAAGGCATGGCAAGCGTAAACAGAACAGTAGAATGCATTTGATATAAATAAAGTGTAGGATATTTCACTCCATAGTTGTCCAGAATATTAATTTTCTATGTTTGTTACCTACAGGTGACAGAATATTAATGTTCTATGTTTGTCACCTACAGGTTTCTACAGACAATACATCTTTAACCAATAGACACCACAGTCACACCATTTTATAATAATTAAATGAACATCAAAATAAACACAACTTGCAATTATAGAAAATCAATAGTTTTGAAGATACAGTTTAAAAGTGTTAGGCAACTGTTCAGTCTAACAGGGGTCAAGTGTGTCTACTCTGCCTGGGTGCTGTGACCAATTAAAGATTAGTCAAGGTCTCAATGGACTGGGCTGTAGAGATTAGTCACAGCTGTTGACTTTGTGGCACAATACACAACATATAACTTTGGGGGTGGTCTCAAGGGCCCTTCTCAAAACCACATCACTAGATAATGTAAACCTTTTGCATTTTGGGGGCCCCTTAGGTGCCCTTAGAATGATTCAATCAAATACAGATTTCTTGTATATAGTGGCAGCACCCTAAGATACATCTATGCAAAATTAGAAAAAAAGTTGCTGAACAGTTTTTGAAAAAATAGGACAAATGTTACATTTTTACCAGTTTTTGGGTCCTTGGAGGCCCTAGGGAGCCCTTAAAATGATTCAATCAAATACAGATTTCTCGTGCATAGTGGCAGTGCCCCAAGATATGTCTACGCAAAATTAGAGAAAAAGTTGCTGAACGGTTTCTGAGATACGGCAGCTAACGGCGGACGCAAAGTGATGGCAACAGTCCCTTGAACCTTCGGCCAAAGGACTAAAAATGACAATTATGTTCAGCAGATTATAACAAATTTAGAAATTACCTTTCTAACATTTGTGTAATAGGAAACAAACATAAATCCAAGGCAACGTTAATCTAATGTAATTTATAACTACTGCCTCAGCAAACCACAGGTTTTATTTCCAATTAAGAGGCAACTCACAGGCGAAACGACGTAGGAAGTAAGGTCTCCCACGCAATGTCCTATATGCGTGTGACCATCGTCATCATGTTTATTCATAAATGCATTCATTACTGTCAGATACCATGGTTCCACTGAATGCACTGATTCCATGATGAACTCTGCTGAAGGAAACACATCAACAAATACACTCACACGAACCATTCAATGTTGTCAAACCTTCATCATTTGTCAACCAGCCAAACATATCCTTCAGTCTAAGACAAGGCGACTGTCATTGGACACGAGTCAGCTTCTGTTTAAGACACTGAATACTGGTCATTTTGTTAAGACTTTCAGTCTCACCCAACACCACTGCTGGTGGACAATGGTCATTTTTTCCAAACCTTCAGTCTAACAGAAATGGACACTGACCACCAGTGTCCAACAGCCCCTGAAGCTGTTCTTAGTGATCCAACATAAGTGAATGGGTGTGTTGTCTGAAACAAGACTAAGGGAAGATTGCACTAATCACTGCTCACTGATACTCTGAACATGCTGAACATGCTGCTTCTAATTATTTTGAGTAATCCATTTGCCTGTTTGTAATTATGATCAATCATGTAATATGAAAGAAGTCAAAGATTTCATCCATGGCTGACAGAACTCTCCCAACAGTTCAACCATTTTTTTGTATTTTACATATGTTTATATCTCTTAACTTTGTTTTATATAATGTATAGAAATGCACACCCATCTACAAGTTCAGTGACATAAATAAAAAAATATATTGGAATCTCAGTATCAAGGCTACCCTTGGGACTAGGTCAGTGACCTGGATCTGTCCTTGGGTGACTGTAATAGTGAGGTGGCTACATTAGGAAGGTGACTGTAATAGTGAGGTGGCTGTATTAGCAAGGTGACTAATAGTGAGGTGGCTATATTAGCAAGGTGACTGTAATAGTGAGGTGGCTGTATTAGCAATGTAACTGTAATAGTGAGGTGGCTGTATTAGCAAGGTAACTGTAATAGTAAGGTGGCTGTATTAGCAAGGTTTGATTGTACACCTAATAGCAACAATGGTACAGCATACATTATAAAGAAAGTTAATATGACGTATGCATTTCATATGAATTTCTTTAAAATGTTCATCTTCGTATTTCAACTGTGCTTGGACAGAAAAATATAATATAATATTTATTACAGATCAGATATGTTTTATTCAACTGTTTTATGCCTTCCAAAGACAATAACATTTCTAATAGTGAATAACAGTGACAATAATAATTGAGCAAGTGCCACACTGAAGTACGACACAAACAGTGTACTCCAAGCTCACTCATAGGCTACTCATGATTTATTTATATTTAATAGACAACAAAATAGGACTGGAACATTGCAAGCTTTCATGTGCAACCAGACAGAGCCACACTAAAAGGTCAGTTTCATATCAGTGGTACCGTTTTATAATCTGCTTATAAGTTATAAATTGTAGCTAAGTTCATTTATTGAACACACGCCTGCTGATGTGTGTTTTCAGGATAGTCCATTTAATGTCTTGTTATCATTCTTGCCTCAGAGGATACTCATGTTATCATTCTTAACTCAGAGGATACTCATGTTATCATTCTTAACTCAGAGGATACTCATGTTATCATTCTTACCTCAGAGGATACTCATGTTATCATTCTTACCTCAGAGGATACTCATGTTATCATTCTTACCTCAGAGGATACTCATGTTATCATTCTTACCTCAGAGGATACTCATGTTATCATTCTTACCTCAGAGGATACTCATGTTATCATTCTTACCTCAGAGGATACTCATGTTATCATTCTTACCTCAGAGGATACTCATGTTATCATTCTTACCTCAGAGGATACTCATGTTATCATTCTTACCTCAGAGGATACTCATGTTATCATTCTTACCTCAGAGGATACTCATGTTATCATTCTTAACTCAGAGGATACTCATGTTATCATATTTGACCAAGTAAGTCTACAGTGTGCTCAAATTTGATTGACATTCCGTTGGTGTATATCAACTGGAACCAATCAAAATTAGTTTGTTTCACCAAAAGTAACCAACAAATTTGAACATACCAAGTTAGTCATAATTATTATTATTATTATTACTAGACATGTTTAATGTTTTTTGAAATTGGTCTGAAATGCAATAGGCACAAAAGCGAACTGAGGAAGGACCTTCAGCTGAACTTAGTGTTGTTCCTAGTCAGATGGTTCTGTGTTCTTGAACAACCTCAACAGAAGCTTGGCCATGAACAAAGTGACAGATTCACACCAATGACTAGTTGATCCCTACTTGTGGGCAGTACGTGGATCAATGCAACAAACGTAGCTCTGATGACTGGTACTTAGTTCCTTATGCATGGAGAACACCGCAGATGTATGCAACTGTCACTAGCAATTAGTTCCATCGGAAGTGAATACAGTGGCTGATCGAGCTGCAATGACGGTAGTATCGGGTGCGGCGGAAATTCTCTATAAATCTCCCTTGCACTTACTATGCTTGGATTAATGCATGCTGTAAGTGCGTTCTAGTGATTTTTCACAATTGGCGTTTTATGAGTTTACCTTGTCCCGGATTTGAAGATAAATAAAATTTGTGTCGGCTGGTGACTTAAAGGCCACACATACAGCTTTGGCAGAGTTTTAAGTGATTATTTATGGGGGGAGAGGGCACTGCTAAAATAGTCATTCTTGTAAACTGGCACACTTTCTGGGGTCACTCTAACTTATTTTTGATAAATTGAACCGAGAAACACTTTTAAATACAGTCACCTCAATACAATAAAAAAAAATTTCTTATTTCTTTACTATAACCAATCATAGAAACCACACATATAAAATACTAAGCATTAAAATGAAAACTTCTAATTAAAACCAATTAACAGTTTCTGTTTAATAATCTCATTATTATACATATGAACAATGTAATTCAGATTCTACTATATATGTACAGTGGCTTCTCACTACAACTGCTGTAGGAACATATGTTTAAAAGGAGGTAGCCTGTTCCTAGATTTTAATTTATTAATTAATATAATGTTCTTAAGATTATAATAACTATGTTGAAGGTAAACTGCCCAACAAATTGTGTTTAGCAAGTCCGTAACAACACTCGCAATTTGCAAGATACGCCCACGGAGCATGTTCAAATGATCAACAAGGTGGGCTGAGGTAACCGCAATTCCCTCTCATGTTCAACAATGTCCCATTTTCCCACGTTCAACAAGGCAGACCTGTTACAAATTACCATGCTTGCTAATTCAGGGTAAAGAAACAGATTGCCTCCATTTAAAAGTAAAACTATTCCTTGTTCTGGACTGTGCTCTGCTACTACCCATGGACACAAGGAGTACCAGACAAGTAACAGTTTGACCAAGTCTCAACATCTTCCATAAGCAAGTGTCCATTGTACATTAATTATTTTTATGTTTCAGCAGTGGTAATTCTGCACGCTTTGTAATCAGAAAAGCTATAGGAACTAGGGCACTATGACATATAACTCTGCGACGATGCCGGTTATAGAAAACTAATCTAGAGATTATGGCTTTACATTGCAACTGCAGGATGTAGCCGTGATGCAAACTCGCCATAAAAGTTGACCATAAACACTGACCAATCGGACCATGACATGGATAAATCTGATGTGAATATAAACTGATGCCATTGATGCATAAATGAAATGGATTACATGCATAAAACAGGTCCTGAATACATACACTATGGCACTGTTAATACGACCTGAGACGGCTGCTTTGTTTCTTTCTAGCATCAAAGGATGTACTAACACAAACTGGCTTAGTAATCAAGGTAGTCTGTGAGTCTCAGTTATCAAGGTAGTCTGTGAGTCTAGTAATCAAGGTAGTCTGTGAGTCTAGTAATCAAGGTAGTCTGTGAGTCTAGTAATCAAGGTAGTCTGTGAGTCTAGTAATCAAGGTAGTCTGTGAGTCTAGTAATCAAGGTAGTCTGTGAGTCTAGTAATCAAGGTAGTCTGTGAGTCTCACATTTGGTCCACATATTTACAATAGACCAAGGTAATATTAAAACAGCTAAAATACAAAAACAATTGTTATAATTTGAGAAATAATAAATTGTTAAAGCATTTATGGACTTTCTGTTACCATGTTGGCAGTTAATGTTGCCTTGAAAACATATTCATATCACATATATACCAGAATGTATTAATTGATCCCATTAATGAAAAAAGTAACATAATTTGATTATTCTTTCCCAGCTTGTTGGTGATTGAATAAGTAAGTTGATTTCCAGAAGATTCAACAGCAAACTTGTGACCAGCACTACCCGAGAATGTTAATGATAGATAGAAAACAAAAATACTGCTCAGCTGTCTTGGCTGCAGTATTTGACAAGGTTAATACTGGGTAACAATACTGTTGATACAGAAAGCTAATAATACATTTATTGTTCTCCTTCAATTCTCCAGTTTAATATTTTCCTAAATGGTGGCACTGCTGGTGGCAACACGATATTGACCAATCACTGGCATTGGTTGTGAAACTGTTCCATCTGACGAAAACTTGTAAACTGGTACAACTGGTTGAGTACTTGTTCCATCTGATATAAACTAGTGCAACTGGTTGAGTACTTGTTTCATCTGATATAAACTAGTGCAACTGGTTGAGTATGTGTTCCATTAGATGATGTAAACTAGTGCAACTGGTTGAGTACTTGTTCCATCTGATATAAACTAGTGCAACTGGTTGAGTACTTGTTCCATCTGATATAAACTAGTGCAACTGGTTGAGTACTTGTTCCATCTGATATAAACTAGTGCAACTGGTTGAGTATGTGTTCCATTAGATGATGTAAACTAGTGCAACTGGTTGAGTACTTGTTCCATCTGATATAAACTAGTGCAACTGGTTGAGTACTTGTTCCATCTGATATAAACTAGTGCAACTGGTTGAGTACTTGTTCCATCTGATATAAACTAGCGCAACTGGTTGAGTATGTGTTCCATTAGATGATGTAAACTAGTGCAACTGGTTGAGGACTTGTTCCATCTGATATAAACTAGTGCAACTGGTTGAGTACTTGTTCCATCTGATATAAACTAGTGCAACTGGTTGAGTATGTGTTCCATTAGATGATGTAAACTAGTGCAACTGGTTGAGTACTTGTTCCATTTGATGATGTAAACTAGAGCAACTGGTTGAGTACTTGTTCCATTTGATGATGTAAACTAGTACAACTGGTTGAGTACGTGTTCCATTTGATGATGTAAACTAGTGCAACTGGTTGAGTACGTGTTCCATTTGATGATGTAAACTAGTGCAACTGGTTGAGTACGTGTTCCATTTGATGATGTAAACTAGTGCAACTGGTTGAGTACATGTTCCATTTGATGATATAAACTAGTGCAACTGGTTGAGTACTTGTTCCATCTGATATAAACTAGTGCAACTGGTTGAGTACTTGTTCCATCTGATATAAACTAGTGCAACTGGTTGAGTACTTGTTCCATCTGATATAAACTAGCGCAACTGGTTGAGTATGTGTTCCATTAGATGATGTAAACTAGTGCAACTGGTTGAGGACTTGTTCCATCTGATATAAACTAGTGCAACTGGTTGAGTACTTGTTCCATCTGATATAAACTAGTGCAACTGGTTGAGTATGTGTTCCATTAGATGATGTAAACTAGTGCAACTGGTTGAGTACTTGTTCCATTTGATGATGTAAACTAGAGCAACTGGTTGAGTACTTGTTCCATTTGATGATGTAAACTAGTACAACTGGTTGAGTACGTGTTCCATTTGATGATGTAAACTAGTGCAACTGGTTGAGTACGTGTTCCATTTGATGATGTAAACTAGTGCAACTGGTTGAGTACGTGTTCCATTTGATGATGTAAACTAGTGCAACTGGTTGAGTACATGTTCCATTTGATGATATAAACTAGTGCAACTGGTTGAGTACTTGTTCCATCTGATATAAACTAGTGCAACTGGTTGAGTACTTGTTCCATCTGATATAAACTAGTGCAACTGGTTGAGTACTGATTTGATGATGTAAACTAGTGCAACTGGTTGAGTACTTGTTCCATTTGATGATATAAACTAGTGCAACTGGTTGAGTACTTGTTCCATCTGATATAAACTAGTGCAACTGGTTGAGTACTTGTTCCATCTGATATAAACTAGTGCAACTGGTTGAGTACTTGTTCCATCTGATATAAACTAGTGCAACTGGTTGAGTACTTGTTCCATTTGATGATGTAAACTAGTGCAACTGGTTGAGTACTTGTTCCATTTGATGATATAAACTAGTGCAACTGGTTGAGTACTTGTTCCATCTGATATAAACTAGTGCAACTGGTTGAGTACTTGTTCCATCTGATATAAACTAGTGCAACTGGTTGAGTACGTGTTCCATTTGATGATGTAAACTAGTGCAACTGGTTGAGTACGTGTTCCATTTGATGATGTAAACTAGTGCAACTGGTTGAGTACGTGTTCCATTTGATGATGTAAACTAGTGCAACTGGTTGAGTACGTGTTCCATTTGATGATGTAAACTAGTGCAACTGGTTGAGTACGTGTTCCATTTGATGATGTAAACTAGTGCAACTGGTTGAGTACGTGTTCCATTTGATGATGTAAACTAGTGCAACTGGTTGAGTACGTGTTCCATTTGATGATGTAAACTAGTGCAACTGGTTGAGTACGTGTTCCATTTGATGATGTAAACTAGTGCAACTGGTTGAGTACGTGTTCCATTTGATGATGTAAACTAGTGCAAATGGTTGAGTACTTGTTCCATTTGATGATGTAAACTAGTGCAACTGGTTGAGTACGTGTTCCATTTGATGATATAAACTAGTGCAACTGGTTGAGTACGTGTTCCATTTGATGATGTAATCATAATGCAACTGGTTGAGGACTTGTTCCATTTGATGATGTAAACTAGTGCAACATTTGAGTAAGTGTTCCATTTGATGATGTAAACTAGTGCAACTGGTTGAGTACTTGTTCCATTTGATGATGTAAACTAGTGCAACTGGTTGAGTACGTGTTCCATTTGATGATGTAAACTAGTGCAAATGGTTGAGTACTTGTTCCATTTGATGATGTAAACTAGTGCAACTGGTTGAGTACGTGTTCCATTTGATGATATAAACTAGTGCAACTGGTTGAGTACGTGTTCCATTTGATGATGTAATCATAATGCAACTGGTTGAGGACTTGTTCCATTTGATGATGTAAACTAGTGCAACTGGTTGAGTACGTGTTCCATTTGATGATGTAAACTAGTGCAACTGGTTGAGTACTTGTTCCATTTGATGATGTAAACTAGTGCAACTGGTTGAGTACTTGTTCCATTTGATGATATAAACTAGTGCAACTGATTGAGTACGTGTTCCATTTGATAATGTAAACTAGTGCAACTGGTTGAGTACTTGTTCCATTTGATGATATAAACTAGTGCAACTGGTTGAGTACGTGTTCCATTTGATGATGTAAACTAGTGCAACTGGTTGAGTACGTGTTCCATTTGATGATGTAAACTAGTGCAACTGGTTGAGTACTTGTTCCATTTGATGATGTAAACTAGTGCAACTGGTTGAGTACGTGTTCCATTTGATGATGTAAACTAGTGCAACTGGTTGAGTACGTGTTCCATTTGATGATGTAAACTAGTGCAACTGGCTGAGTACGTGTTCCATTTGATGATGTAAACTAGTGAAACTGGTTGAGTACTTGTTCCATTTGATGATGTAAACTAGTGCAACTGGTTGAGTACTTGTTCTGTGTGATATTCCAAACTGCCACAATAAATACATTGTGTACTTCCCTTCTGCCCTTCTGCTTAATAAACCTGACTTCCAGGACAGTGCATTATGCCAAGTATTTAAATATGTTGGTATTCCAATGAGCTCAGAGACTGGAGATCTTTAAATTAGATTATTCAAGTTTAGGACAAGTTTAGTTTAGGCAAGAGCAGCTTGGCAAGTGGTGTTCTCAGTGAGTCAAGGTGACAAGGTCATTCGTGTGACCTCCTAATGAGGCAAGCAGCTTTGTTCAATTTGTTTACCACAACTTCCACTTATTTTCAAAATGTTCATGCTGAGTATTGTGAGTAAACAATTGCAATAACTTAACCCCACTTACAGTTCAAAATGCCACTCAGTCACGAATCAATTCAAACTATACTAGATCAACGTGCACGCAACCACTGAACTAAAGCCACTACTCAGCACAAAGCCTCGCTTCAAACCAACCAGTTTTAACCAGATAATTTCTAATCACTATTTGGGACCACGGTCTGCTATGGTCTAGACAGGACCAAAATGAGAACTGATTTTGGACATGCTCAAATCTGATCGATAACCATGGACTAATATGTCCAATCATGCAATCATATTTGAACCAAGCAGTAATGCAATGATAAATCGTTCCCTCGCTTACAATTTCAGATTAAAAGCAGGTTTATCTGCAATGACTGACAATGCATGACAGTATCCAACAATCGTCGGGTACAAAACAGAATTGCTACGGTACAAATGAGAATTTTTGATTAAGTGTGCTGTGATCTCTGAAGATCATCTGGTGCAAATCGGAGTAGTTACGGACGACTGCATCCTGACCTGAGGACCGTGTGATGCAAATTAGAATAGCTAGTTAATCGTGCTGCAATTTCTAAAGATAGTATGGCAGTGCAGATTTGAATAGAGCTCTACAACTTAATGTAAAATTGATCTGAGGATCATTGGAAGCCAATCAGAATTGCTACGGTTGTCTCTGCCATGATCTGAGGATCAGTAGGGGCTAATCAAACTTGTTGAGGCTTACTTTGGTGATATCAAAATATGTTGTAAAAATTAGGCAGTGTTTATATGTGTGGCGGCCTAGGAAAACCAGTCACATTGACAAAAAAATATGTATTTTTATTCAAGAAATGGAAAGCAACACTATTTTTACTTCCAATACAGTTTACTGTATTCAAATATTCCCACCAGAACCAAAGTTACAAGAATTTAAAGAGGGCCCCTATAAAAAATTAGTTCAGAGAAAAATCTGTTTTAAAGTCGAAAGTCATTATTCACATGAAAACAAACCTTCATGATTGTATAACAAAATATCTGATGCTATTACCATATACAATCCAGTGAAGCAAATGTAGCTGTGTTTGTTATCTTTAGCTTACAGAAATAATTATTAAATTCTGATGGCTACTTTTAAAGTTACAAGACTTTAAAGAGGGCACCCATCAAACATTATTGCAGGAAAAAAGCCCTTGTAGTATCTGGAATCATCATAATTCATGTCAAAATAAAATCTTGTTGCAGTATTAATATTATATAAAAATATCCAGTGCCATCACCATGTCCAATGTAGTGAAGAAAATGTAATTATGTATCTCAGCTTTGGAACATTAAAACTATTATCAAATTCTGATGGTTACTTTTAAAGTTACAATAATTTAAAGAGAGCACTCGTCAAAAAAGTTGTAGTTTGTTATCAAAAACGTATATTACTAATCAACACGCAAGAGGTAGCAAACTCTTCCATGAATATGTGGTTAGCTCTGAAAAGAACTGTTGTTGTTTGGGTCTGAAGAGAGGCGTTTGTGTTCTCATATTGCACCTCGGGTCGTCATAAACAGTTTGACTGTCACCATTGACAGATCCGTTCACTTCCTCTGCCAGCTCCGGGTCAAAGTCGTCCTCGCTCAAATCAGACAAGTCCGAATCATTGTCATCATTGCCGATCGGGTGTGTCACAAAGTAGTCATTCACAAGTTTGTTGAGGATGTCCCCACTTGCAATGTACTGCATGTTCACCAATGCGTTGAAACACCGAGCAACATCGTTCGACTTCGCCGTCTTCGGTCCATCCATGCCATGGTTATGGGCATAGCCATCTTTGATTTTTCGAAGATCGTAAACACGAAACGAAATTCGTCCCGTAGTCTGTATTTCCAACGAAATCCGGTTCGATAATATGTTAACCTGTTAAGAAATATGTACAGATATAACCTACAGCAACATCAAACTAAACTAATAATTAATCGAACTACATAAACAACTCCAATCCAACGTCCAACTTCCAAATAAAATTCTGTTAACTTTCACTGCACACTCAATTTTCTTCCAATGTATTCATGCGTACTGCTGCTAGGGAACTGCGTGATGTAAATAGCTTTCGAACGGTATGTCATATATGGGCATGGAAACTTCTGTCCTAGGTTTTAAGCGTTCGTAAAATAGAGCGCTTTTAATTCTAAAACGCTGCAACCTAGGACGAACTTCACGGTTACAAAAACACAAAAAAGTACAACTTTCACTTAGGTAATCAGGAAACTACTTGGTGAACTTATAAATAAGTATGTTAGCTAAAAGATCGCAGCGAAATCTCAAAATCCACCCGATGACGCAAAATCAACTTCATGACGTGTTTGCGGGCAATTATGCCTGGCGACTTCCGACTGGTTTTCCTAGGCTGCCACACATATACTTCAACGAGGTAACATGGATGATATCACTGTCATGACAAGGTGATATCGGCACAGTGATGATGTGGTCATCGACGCCACGATGAGGTAACATGGATGATATCACTGTCATGACAAGGTGATATCGGCACAGTGATGATGTGGTCATCGACGCCACGATGAGGTAACATGGATGATATCACTGTCATGACAAGGTGATATCGGCACAGTGATGATGTGGTCATCGACGCCACGATGAGGTAACATGGATGATATCACTGTCATGACAAGGTGATATCGGCACAGTGATGATGTGGTCATCGACGCCACGATGAGGTAACATGGATGATATCACTGTCATGACAAGGTGATATCGGCACAGTGATGATGTGGTCATCGACGCCACGATGAGGTAACATGGATGATATCACTGTCATGACAAGGTGATATCGGCACAGTGATGATGTGGTCATCGACGCCACGATGAGGTAACATGGATGATATCACTGTCATGACAAGGTGATATCGGCACAGTGATGATGTGGTCATCGACGCCACGATGAGGTAATTCTACGCACTTGACCATATTGCTGCTTGATTAATTTATTTATTTTATTGTTGGCACAATGTGCCACTTGCAATAGAACTGATCCAATTGCATAGGGCCTACATGTGATATAAAATGACCATGACTATTTGCTAATGATGCAACACTCACTTTGTATAAACAAGGCT
Source organism: Paraescarpia echinospica (assembly GCA_020002185.1). Lineage (NCBI taxonomy): Eukaryota > Metazoa > Annelida > Polychaeta > Sabellida > Siboglinidae > Paraescarpia > Paraescarpia echinospica. Next base: position 93,957,271 of record CM034531.1, on the reverse strand, counting down.
TTAAGACAGTGGTTCTTAACCCAAATCGAGTTACCAAGCCATTTTGAGTGGGTTGCCAAGAGTCTCCATGGACTGTCTGAACTTTTCTTTTCTTGCCAGATGCATGGCAGAAGATTCATTTATGGCAAATGTTGCAGCAATTTGAAATAATACAATATAGGCCTAATATTACACTGCATTTCACTATATGAAATAATACAATATAAGCCTAATATTACACTGCATTTCACTATATGAAATAATACAATATAGGCCTAATATTACACTGCATTTCACTATATGAAATAATACAATATAGGCCTAATATTACACTGCATTTCACTATATGAAATAATACAATATAGGCCTAATATTACACTGCATTTCACTATATGAAATAATACAATATAGGCCTAATATTACACTGCATTTCACTATATGAAATAATACAATATAGGCCTAATATTACACTGCATTTCACTATATGAAATAATACAATATAGGCCTAATATTACACTGCATTTCACTATATGAAATAATACAATATAGGCCTAATATTACACTGCATTTCACTATATGAAATAATACAATATAGGCCTAATATTACACTGCATTTCACTATATGCAATTTTTTAAATAAATTGTTAATTTCTCATGCATTTGGTATGAGCAAGTCGTATGATCTTCCTGAATCCATCACTATCTTAGCTTTCAATTTGCAAGGTGAATCACCTTCCTATGTTGATAAACTAATGACCACGCAGATATTTTTAATTTTTATTCCTTTGTAATGAGCAAGCAAGTTTAATAAATGTTTTCAGTTACCATTTATTGATGTTACACCTATTTATTTTATTATTTTATTTTATTACAAAGTCCCGCAACCATAATTTGGGTTGCAGTCAAAAAGGCAAAGAACTGCTTCTTTAAGATGGTGTGCAACTGATAACTTTGTGTCCCCGGCAGTTTTATTTTGAAACAACAGTTTAGTTTACATTTACCGAAAAGTTCACTACTCTTGTAAAAACAACCACTTTCCCTGTTACGCTTCAGATTCTTTCTCATGAGGCACGTCAATTTCATCATGTGTAGACTGTCACTGTATCCCTCTGTAATTAAATGCTCGGCCTACGAGGGAACGGATGGCACATCATAGAGAAACCATAAGGACAGTCCGAGGGGATGGAACACAGTACTGGGCCGTGCTGAGTAAATTAGCTGCGGAAACTGTCACCTCTGACTCGGCTGTTGTCTTCAAGGACTTCTTACAGGGACAGAATGATGTCGGCCACTAATGCACTTACACCCATTACAGGCCTTGCAACTGTCTAACGTGTTTGTGCTGTAATGTTCTAGTTTATTAGTGCTGCTGGTCTGGGTCAGTCTTTCTGCCAGTCTGTCTGTCTGTCTATCTGTCTGTGTGTTTGTCCGCCTCTCCATCTATCCATCCATCTGTCTGACCGTCCATATATATATGACTTTGTGCCCGTCTGTCTGCCAGCTGATATGAAATGAGAAGTTCAAAATGACGCTAACTGAGTGAACCAAGCAATATTAACATTGCAGACACACTATCTTTTGTAATAGCATTTTCTGGATTGATCTGTCGAAGTGATAATAATACATGTGTGTGCAGTTTATATTTAAATAAGTCCCTCATCAACTAATTTAGCCCACTACAAAAATCACATTCACTGACCTATGGTCAAATTTGTAGTGTCTGAATGAACAGATTAAGTAGTATGCACAGTCAGTCAGACTCACTTTGATCGTTGAATCTTTTGCAATGTTTTCGCCTAATTTGAGCACTACTTCTGTGTGCTTCTAACCTGGCTATAAGCTATGTGAACCGATGGCCTGGCTGGTCTCTGCTCTCCTCCACTTGAGTTCCTGCTGATGACATACCCTACAGCTGAGTACCGCAGACAGGCCACCTTATCCTTGGAGACACTGACATCACCCAGCCACCTCTTAATCAACCTGCACTCTCAGTTCCCAATATCCTCTCCGGGTCCCATAAGCCTCTCCCCATCTGACACACAGGACATCAAATACTGTTCATTAATCACCAACTGATGGACAAATACTGCTCCAGGCTCCTATATACAGTTGGGGTCAGATCACTATTGAATATGTAATACTGTGGTAAATTTGCAAGAATGTGCATGAATGTATACTGTAAACATAGAATATAATATAGATAATTTTATGGTGCTATGTATTCTTGGTAACTATATATATATATATATACATAATCAAATTTACATATATATATATATATATATATAAATCAATAGTGGAAACAACAGAATATCGGTAAACTAGTAAATATGTTTCTTATGACAACATTTTTGCATGATATTGATGCGCTATGAACCTAACTAGTATAGTGCAAGCACTGTGTTTATCAGTAGACAAGTACCACTGTGCAAAATGTTAATTTGTAAATTTGTGTGTGTGTGTGTGTGTGTGTGTGTGTGTGTGTGTGTGTGTGTGTGTGTGTGTGTGTGTGCACACGCGTGCGTATATATATATATATATATATAAACCAGCAAATGTGCAGGAAAAACATTCATGTGTCAATATGTACATAATTACCAAAGGGCTGCTGAAGAAGTATTGACACTAAAGTGATTTTCTTGTATGTCGGTATAAAAATCTGAATCCCGATCACTATCAGGTAGTAGACAGGTACAATACGGAACGTGACACAACATGGAGAACTACAATGGCACCACAAAATGACACACGACCATTATGGCTTCCCATCAATATCCCATTGGTATTCATCGAGAAATGTGATTTGACAATGCGGCCAATACGTCGTCACCACCACACCGACGCGATCACATTCCATATCAAAACAGGCAATGATGTCACTGTCGCCATGGCAATGAGAGGACAATTAAAGCATCTCCACTTATATATCTCTGCAGGGCTATTAAGACGGGAAACCTGTTGGTTATATCCTCCTGCCACTGCTCTGTCCACCAAAGGCAGTGTGCAACTGGGGCATGTGCGCAGGCGTGCATGCATGTACACGCACGCATGTCTCCAGTCTCCCACACCCGAGTCTTCCTTTTATCACACGCTCAGAGCACTGACGCAAGACACAGACAGGCACTGTGAGGCTTGCGAGCACTCCACACCTGCCTAAACAGCTTAATCTAGAGACCTGTCCACAGGTCTTTTGGACAGGTTGAGTTCATTTTGGGCACAGTAAAATCTGAGCTGACGGGCTGTCAGGGTGTCCTAGAGTTAGTGGTAAAATCTGAGCTGACGGGCTGTCAGGGTGTCCTAGAGTTAGTGGTAAAATCTGAGCTGACGGGCTGTCAGGGTGTCCTAGAGTTAGTGAAAATAAATATAATTGACACTCACTCTTTTTTATATGTCTGGTATGCTTTTAAAATTTGTGTCACTTGTGTGAGTTATTATTGTTTACATATGTATAGAAAATTATGTATATACATATGTATATACAAAATTATGTCAATATATGCCATGTGCGTTTGGACTGGATTGTATCTGGGACCGTGTTTGCGTATCTACTGAGACATTTTTGGACTGATAAAAATTTGATCCTGCATCAAAGCCTGCCTGCCCAAGACACTGAGAGTGGACAGGTCTGAGAGCATCTCTAACACGAGACAACAAACACAAGAACTTTGCTTCATCCTGAAAGGGAGAAGACAGAAACACCTTGGACATGTCTTCCTCTTCAACATGACCAATGAAAGCAGTACTGATTTGGACACCAGGAGTAAAGAGAAAAACCAGACCAGATAAACCACGGAAGAAGAACTGAAGACTGGTGGGCTGTCCTGAGGCACAGCAACAAGGAGAGCCCAAGACAGAGGGCAATGGCGAGATCCTGTGCGAACCATAAATATGTGTCACACTCTGGCACAAAGAGGATTTACAAATAAAAATCTAATTGAAATTACAACAGCAAAAACATCTTTTGAAAATTCCTATATCCATGCAAAGGTTGTTTCTAACAAAATCAACACACTAGGTTTAATTCTGGATAACAAAACAGTGCATATTTATGTTGTAATCTCTGGCGTTACACACACCTACAATGGGAATATTTTAGTTGGTATTCTCAGCTTGAAAACAACCTTAGAATAAAATACATCCTCCAGCATGCATTGCATAAACAGGAAATGGGATATTGAGGTAAATATAGACAGGCCTGGTTTGACTTTCCAAACAATTAATTTTCACTACTTCCATGAGGTATCAGATTCATTTGATTACAAAGCAAGATATTTCATTATGGAACATTGGTGCAGCAGATCATGGAACACTGGCGTGGAGCATCAACTGGCTTGATGCTTGCTCCTTGACCTCAAGTAGTTGCACAGAACAATCCATTTGTCCGTCTGTCTGCCCCTCTGTCTACCTGTCTGTCAGTAGTATGACCGTCCATCTGTCTGTCTGTAGTCTATCTGTCCGTCTGTATTCTGCCTGTCCCTTTGTCTGCCTGTCTGTCTGTCCATATGCTCATATGTCTGCCCGCCTTTCTGTCCACCTGTCGATCCATCCATCTGTCCATCCACCAGTTGCAACAATGACCTAAGTGTTTCACTTGACGTCACAAATTGAAGCCTAACAGTAAGAGCTGAGGCCCTTCTGCCAAGAAACCTATGAATCTGGTGAACCCATAGATGAGCTGAATGAAAGGCTCCACTGGATCTCACAGCCCGCCAACAATCAATAGGACCACAGTAATGGCTTCACTCCAGCCTTATTGGCTATAAGGCACGACTCAGGCACATCCATTCTAAATAAGGCTACGTTTCTTTATCGCACGCCTGTGGATTTAACCACGTTTACCGAGGACGGCTCATGGGTGTTTCATGATCATTTGGCCTCATTTTGGGTTTCAGCCTTAGAAAGGCATTATCTCTGAATTATGTATGACTCTACACAAAATATGTTCTATAGGCAGATTTGCTGTTGTTTTCATTGATGTATTTCCCCAAAAACATGTTCATTTTCCCAACACAGTTTGATGATGAGCACTAACAATTTTGTAGTATGTTTTGGCTCTGAAGCGAATACGATGTTGCCAAGATTGCACAAAGTAAAATTTTTGTCAAGGTTTCATATAGCAGGGAAGGTTAATTAATATATGTTTTATGCTGTGTTGGATATCAACTTCTGAGATAACCCCTAAATTATGCATTGCCACATTCAACTTCTACTCTCCGAAACAGTTACCGGTAATACTTTGTTTCCTCTAAAACACAGGGACCGTATTCTCGAAGAAACAGATTTCCTACGTAAGAAGTTGCGCAAATATGGCAGATTATTTCTTAGCTGCGAAATTTCGCAAGTTGGTATTCTCGAAACGCTTACGAATTTTCGCAGCTAAGAAATTCGGAACTTGCGTACGAAAATCTTGCGAGGGTTTGCTTGCGTTGCAACGGATACGGTCACTGATGTTTTGCTATGTTTTACCGTTTTAACGCTGCTCATGTGTACCTGGCGGTGAATAAAAAAGAATAACGTACACAAATGTTCAAGGGAACCTGGTGACTAATCAATATAGCTACTATGCAAAAGATAATGTAGCATTGCCATTGAGATATGTTGATGCATAGGTAATAACTAATGGGCTTAACACCAGCGAGGCATTTGAACGGAAATGACAGACACAAAACGCAAGCAAGGGGAAGAATTAACGCCAATGCCCAAGGGCAAGGCCAAGCCAGTCAATGTTTACATTACAGAATTAGGAATTTGACGCTTCGTCTACGTATCCTCACTACACTGTTACATACAGTTAGAAGACACCACCTGCGTATGTGTATGATGTCGATTACTATTCAGACGACGCGCCGGTGAAGGTGAGACTTAGTCTGATCATTCGTGTTTCTATCACTCTACTAGCACACATTCCATGACCATGACATGACGCTAGTCTGTCACTAACTGGACTAAGTCAATCAAACTCAAACTTCAAAGTTGTAACTTCGTAAGACGTAACCAGAAACAAGGGGCGTGACCAAGGAAGCATAAGTCTTCCAGTTCCAGATCAGGATTTGTGGTTTGATATAACTTGTAATGTAGTGAGTAGATGGTTTAACTAATTACGTGCTACATTGGCATATTAAGCCTAAATACTATTGAAATTAAAGTGGAGATTTTTCGGTAAATGTATAAGCTCTTTGTGGATTTATTATGTTGTGCCAATGCGTATTTAAGCACAAAGCATCATAGGATAAAACTTGTTGACATTTATACATGCACTCCCACTACTAATGTTCAAATTTGTGCCCCCACAGACTACCCACTCTGGATCCGCCCCTGAATATGAACTATGTTAGATGACGTGTCTATGTATAGGGCTAAGGTAGTGAGGAATAAAGATTATCAAAGAACAGTATTTCATGTACCCAGTGCATAATAACATAACAAATCAATGCAATACACACTATTGCTACAAAACAACTACAATGACATTTTCTGTGTTTACAGCTCACATCCAGCATCATCTACCAAATAACCATGATACCACACCCAAAGACTGAAAACCAGTGGGAATGAAAGGTAAGTTACAATATCAAAAAATATATGGTTATGGTTATGATGAAATATACACAATAGTGTTCTCTATCAGTGGTGTTTTTGTCTGGTACAGCCTAGTTTTTTTTACATGTTATAACATTTTATAAATACTGGGTAGTATATACTTTGCCCATGTATTGTATGGACACTAAACAGTACAACTATGTATAATATGTCTACATTTATTATATATGTTTTATGTATCACCAGTAGCACTGTAAATATGGTGTGTCTAATACGGTTGTATTTAAAAATGAAACATAACGTGTTTTCAGAAAAAAAAATTATGGACTGGAATGACTGCTGCATCTTGAAATTAAAAGATGCAAAAAGATACAACTGGACATGGTGCAGCACCAAGAAGACAATGTAGCTGCAGAAAATAAAAATCTAAAGTGGCTAAACAATCTACGAATCATGCGTAGCCTGTGTTGCACCATGTATTGGTGCTGCAGTGACATCAACATTTGATTGTATTAACATCATGTTCTCCAATGCTCTGCGTGGATGTGGCACATTTCTTCTCTTTGCAATATCTCAAGGATACATTGAAACTCGAACATACTATGAACACAAGGAAGACCACCATAAATTCACATTACATCAATTATACATCAAATACCTTAAATACTAATTCGTTTACGAACACCTCATTATACCGTCAAGTTTCTTGTTTTCCTATGACATCTGGAATTAGTATAATTCTTTTCATTAATATCCATTGTTTGCATAAATTATTAACAGTGGTATTTATTTTTCAAAATAAATTATACAGTGTATAAAGGATTTCTATGATGCAGATCAATCGCTTTGGAGACTATATATAAATCAATGACCTGGTATACTAAGATCTACTGGTAAAAGCAGTATGTTAGCAATCTTCTTTATACTGATTCAGTTGTTACATTTTGTAAAACAACGACAAGGTCAAGATAAATGTTATGTCTTCTGTTGGTAAGTCGGTTTGGTGAAAAAAGAAATTGGATTATTGGCACCTGGAAAATAGGATGTGCCAAAAATGTACAGTAATGTTTTATATCAGCCCGTAATTGTCATAGTCAACAGTATTTTCCATTTATGACTACTTAGAAAATAGCAACAGACACAATTTATTTCTCCATAACTACGACTGCTAGGTCGGCATGTGTGTATATTGTTATATCTGAGGTTTAGTGTATATGCACTGTTTCAAGATCAAACTTATTTCAACAATACAGGTGTACTCACACATTACATTTACACGTGTTATGTTATTTTGTAGACACAAAAGTAGGTGTATTGAAATAAATCATTGTAGTATCTATATATAGATATACGTATATATAAAGATATATTTAATTTTATATGCATATATAATTTATATACATAATTATCATTTACATTATAATAGTTACATATTTGTTTTGGATGGTATTGTCAATGCTTGAATAAATGATGCAATCTATCACGGGTTGTCATAATATTGGTGCACTTAATATAGCATTTCTTAAGCAGGATATATATCTGAAAGTGGCAGCCAGGCTTACTTACCTATTAATTGTTATGTAGATGTGGTGGAACATTAACATAATGTACATATGACACATTAAATACATTTGGCAAAATCTGTGTTCCATGGCCATGATAAATGAAATATGTTTATATAAAGAAATAGCGTAATTTTTACACATCTTTTTACATTAATATATATATTTTCATGCCATCGAATTAATGTCTGCAATACTGTGGTCTTCTGAAATAGAAATTGTGTTTTCAAGTGTAATTAAACGTGTCTACATAAATTGTAATTGTGTAGCACGCAGTCAATCTATAAATTACTGCGGTGAATTACTAATCGGTCCCGTTTGTTGACTGGTCCCGCTTGTTTACTTTTTATTGTGGTATTTTGCATTGGCTAGCAGTGTAGGCACGGCGCCGCTTTCAGTCAAAGACGGTATTTATGCAATTTCAGCGGTCAATACAAACTGACAAACACACATTAGTGTCATTAAATCACACACAATTTACTAATGCGTTTTTGCGACGTTGTAACAGTAAATAACTGAGAAATCTCCATCTCAAAGCAATACCACAAAAGTTACAAAAAAGTTACGCGACCTCTTGCGTTGGCGTAACTTTGCAATGAAATATATGCCATATTTGCGAATGTTTGTATCGTAAATGTTTCAAGAATAGCACTTGCCAAAAAATCGTAACTTACGCTCTTTTGACATCATTTTTATGTAAAAATGGCGCTAAGAAATTTGTAAGTCGTTCGAGAATACGGGCACAGAGAGACTGCAAAGGCATCTAGCTTTGTGTGGTCACTTTAATGGTGTCCAAGCAATTCATTTTAGAATTAACTTAAATAATTCTTTAAACCATTTTTAAACATTAGTATAATGTTTGTAAACTAGACTAAATGTGTTGAAGGGACACTTCCTGCCAAATTGGGTTTTTTAAGTCCAAAACATTGTTCAAAAATTGAATGTTAAATGCCCATGAAATGTTTAAATTACAAACAAAACGATCAATTTAAAAATGACTATTATTAGCACTTATTTAGTGGCACGTTTTCCTACCCAAAAATGCCTCTGAAGTTGGATGATTCCTACACTCCTGACCTCAAACTCTGCATGATGAAGAAAACAATAATATGTAATAATCACAATACACGGCCAAGTTTCCTAGAAATGTACAGCTCAGGTATTTCTAGGACAGGAGTGCCTTTAAGACAAGATGCCACCAAATCAATTGTAAGCATCACTAATGAGAGCAGGCTGCTGGGTGCAATGAAAAGATTGTCTCAAGCTGTTAATTAAATGACTTCCGTGAAGTCATGTTAGTAGGAGAATCTGTTACGGACAACGTACATTGTTGCTAATTGGCAATAATTCAGTCCACTTATATATCCACTAACACATTAGCAGCTGGCTGGACCACTGTACTGTCTTCTATTACTCCAATACAACCACAACACACATGTGGCACGTTGATTCCAACTGTACTGTCTTCTATTACTCCGATACAACCACAACACACATGTGGCACGTTGATTCCAACTGTACTGTCTTCTATTACTCTGATACAACCACAACACACATGTGGCACGTTGATTCCAACTGTACTGTCTTCTATTACTCTGATACAACCACAACACACATGTGGCACGTTGATTCCAACTGTACTGTCTTCTATTACTCCAATACAACCACAACACACATGTGGCACGTTGATTCCAACTGTACTGTCTTCTATTACTCTGATACAACCACAACACACATGTGGCACGTTGATTCCAACTGTACTGTCTTCTATTACTCCAATACAACCACAACACACATGTGGCACGTTGATTCCAACTGTACTGTCTTCTATTACTCCAATACAACCACAACACACATGTGGCACGTTGATTCCAACTGTACTGTCTTCTATTACTCTGATACAACCACAACACACATGTGGCACGTTGATTCCAACTGTACTGTCTTCTATTACTCCAATACAACCACAACACACATGTGGCACGTTGATTCCAACTGTACTGTCTTCTATTACTCCAATACAACCACAACACACATGTGGCACGTTGATTCCAACTGTACTGTCTTCTATTACTCCAATACAACCACAACACACATGTGGCACGTTGATTCCAACTGTACTGTCTTCTATTACTCCAATACAACCACAACACACATGTGGCACGTTGATTCCAACTGTACTGTCTTCTATTACTCTGATACAACCACAACACACATGTGGCACGTTGATTCCAACTGTACTGTCTTCTATTACTCTGATACAACCACAACACACATGTGGCACGTTGATTCCAACTGTACTGTCTTCTATTACTCTGATACAACCACAACACACATGTGGCACGTTGATTCCAACTGTACTGTCTTCTATTACTCCAATACAACCACAACACACATGTGGCACGTTGATTCCAACTCACAGTGACACAGAGTGCAAACATTACACATGGAGTCATCTATGTGTACACAACAAGAATTTTAGCTAGTGTCAGATAGTATTTAGATCCAAGTAGTGAAATTAACTATACTGCAGTGTTCAAAATTAAGCATTTTGAATCAGCAGCCGCCAATTCAAAATCCGTCCTGCCAATTCAATTTGTTATAGGCCTGACCTGCCGGTTCACAAACGCCACCAGTTTATCTTGGCGGACACAGCTAGGCTGCACCCGAAGCAGTTTGTTAGAATTCTTAGACCCGACTCAGTTATAGGAGACTGTAAACGTTTTTTAAGAGTTAGACTGGACGCCATTTTTCACAGTTTTGCCGTATCCTTTGGACTAAATTTTACGGTGTTTGGAAGTTGTCTCGGTTGTAGGTCAGAGTTAGGCACGCTTTTTGTTCTTTATCTACAATTAAATACGGCCTAAATCCAAATTTGACTGCTGACAAAAGTGTATTTCGTAACGTGACCAACATCGGCAAGGTGATGGCCACATAGCGTGGTGGCATCACCTAGCAAATAAACCTGGAAACACCTAAAAAGAAGTGACATGCGTCTGAGTGCAACACTAATACAGTTAAACACAAGTACTAGCTTTGGGCAGAGTTTGAAGAATCAGGAGATACCTTTGGAACAATATTTATTATTATTATAGGCTAGTTTGGTAATTAAAAATATTATTTTCTAATTTGCACTTTATTATTATAGTGTGCTTACACACGTTTTTACATTTTTCAAGACATAATTTTAATTATATATTTATGCACATATATATATATATATATATATGCAATGCAAAGTTATATTATGTTAGTGTAACTTAGCTCAAGTATGTTAGTGTATATATATATATAGTTAATGTTAAAATTATTATTGTTTAGTATCTTATGTACTTATATGTAAAATTCAAATGATAGACATTCACTTGTGTGATTAAAGAATGTGGAAAAATGGAAATGTGTCAATGTGGTTTGTAAATTAGTCGGGCCAGTTCAAATTCAACAGGGTCAGTTCAAAATTGATCTGTGCCTGTTCAAAAAATATCTTGGCCAGTTCATTTTTTGCTAACTTCAGACACTGACAGTATACTAGATACATAGTTGTTAAATATTAACGTCAAGTATTTTGGAGCGAAATGATACCTAATAGTAAGGGTAGTATAGGATATAGACCCCCAGTAGACTCTATCCAATCGTGAAAAACAAGTTACATCAAATATATGACAACATTTTGAGATAGTCATGCAGTAAAATAAGATGGAATTCCCACAGTAAAAACTGGGAATAGTTCAAACGTAAAACTTAAGTTCTTATATAACGAGTTATCCAGACGTTAGGACTGCTCAAAGTGCTTTACATTTTGTTTTAATGATAATAGTTGTAGGAAACACCAATCAGTATTGATCTATCAAGCAGATGCATATTTATTATGTACACATCAGGCAGTAAGATGTTAACTGCCATAGTGAGGTGTCACATAATCCTTTAACCCACTCATGGCCAGAACGCCCGAATACGGGGGCACATTTAAACTGGTACCGCAAAACCATGTAATCCAATAACGGCAATTTATTTCGGCAGTTAGCAAATAATAACATTGAAGTTTCACTGGTAAACGTCAAAAGTTAGAAATATTGGCGATTTCCGTGGCTAAATAGTGCCAACCACCACACGGTTTTGTAGTCCAACTCGGCGTCACACAATTTCCAGTCCCTCTTTTACGCCACGCAGTGAATATTTTAATGGTGATTTTTAGCCAATGAGATTAAAGTTGACATGGGCGATTTCTACGATTAAATGCTAACTTTTGAGCGGTCTATTTTGTTGTAAAGAAGTTTTAATGCGCCGTGCGAAGAAGCGGGTGGTGTTTTTTAGCTTTGATGTAATTCTCGACATTGTCATTATGTCGAACTCCAGTGATTCGGACTTTGATGGGATTTTCAAATTTAGTTTATAACGAACGCTGCCATCGAAGGGGAATGTTTTGCACTATGGTTACGCATTTTAAATATAACACTGACTTAATAGTTCAGACGGGATGACGGCTATGATCACAAAGAATGCCATTTTGTATAAAATCTTGAAAATACATGCACTCAGAAAAAATGAAATTATTTCAGTTTTATTTACCATAGACATTTAATTAGTTTTCCATTCTGTAGCATAGTAATTTATGAACATTTCATACGCAGCATGTAACCGTTAATTATTAATGAAAAATATTTAAAAAAATGAATTGTTGAAAATTATTTAAGTATTTGATTTTTGTCAAACTTTAGCAATTCATATTTAGGTAATAAATTGACATATACGTCACATACTTGGCTAGTTACACCAGGAATTAGTTCTTCAGATGTAGTGAAAATGTTATTTGAATTGGATCAAAAATTTATTTATTTGCATTCATGCAACCCAAGTATATCACATGATTCACTCACAGCACATTCTCTCAATTTAATAGGATTCAATAACAGGCACATATTTGCATTAATCTGGCTTTGTGAGAGTAATGACTTCCATTGATTTCCACAGGTAATTGCTAAGACATATCAGACTGACTTGGTGAAAACGAGATGGCCACCTAGTGGTGGGGCTGGCTAACTGCAAACTTTGGATGTAACCCGAGTTGCCACATGATTAAAAACTGGAAATAACATTGCCGCTTTCTACCTGCTACATATTCCTCTCATGGTCAGACCGCCCGAATCAGGGGCACATTTAAACTGGTACCGCAAAACAGTGTCATCCAATAACGGAAATTTATTTCGGCAGTTAGCAGATAATATTACTGAAGTTTTACTGGGAGGTGTCAAAAGTTAGAAATGTTGGCGATTTCCATGGCTAAATAGCGCCAACCACCATACGGTTTTGTAGTCAAACTCAGCGTCACACAATTTCCGGTCCCTCTTTTACGCAACGCAGTGAATATTTTATTGGAGATTTTCAGCCAATGAGATTAAAATTTAACATTTGCTGTGGGCATAAACATGGAAGCACCCGAGAATTATTCCCAAAACAAGCGTCCACAGGCGATTTCTATCTTTAAATGTGAACTTTTTAGCGGTTCATTTTGTTGTAAACAAGTATTAATGCGCCACGCGATGAAGCAGGTGGTGTTTTTTAGCTTTGTTGTAATTCTCGATGTTGTCATTATGCCAGTGATTCAGATTTTGATGGGATTTTTTAATCGAGTTTATAACGAACGCTGCCATCGAAGGGGAATGTTTTGCACTATGGTTATGCATTTTAAATATAACACCGACTTAAACACCACCAGCTTCGTCGCGCGGCGCATTAATACTTGTTTACAACAGAATAGACCGCTCAAATTGCGGTACCAGTTTAAATGTGCTCCTGTATTCGGGCATATTCAGGTGTTCTGGCAATGTGTTGGAGTCAGGTTGATTCAGGCGTTCTGACCACGAGAGGGTTAATAGGATTCAATAACAGGCACATATTTGCATTAATCTGGCCTTGAGAGGTATATACTAAATCATACCTGGATTAAACATTTAATGCACCTGCAATATTTCCAGGACCATATTTAGTCAATTATAAATGTTTCAATTAAACTGTTCTAATAAAGCATTGTCACTGATAAACTGGTTGACCTTCTAATGACAGAAAGTCAACTAAAGGTCAAAAGGTCATCTGTACTCACCATCTATGCACTGTTCGCTCGGTCTGCAAACTTCTGGCCGAAACAGGCATCCTGAAACAGCAGGGAAAAGGTCAAGTGAGACAGGGTGCCCATATCGGTGCATAGGTAGGTCATTTAATCAATACCTCACCGACCATAAGATGTGGACACAATGCTTGGAGGCCTACACCTGTTCTGGTGAACAACACAACAGATATAATGAAAGGTCTTGAATACCAGAAATGAGTATTAGTATTACTGAAAACACAAAGGGTGAACACTACTCAAACGGGGATTAGTAAAAGTAGGCCGCTTCCAGTAAATATGTATTCCCCTGGCATGTGTGTGATATAAAAACATGCCTGCTTGGTCCCATAGTATGGACAAAACCCTCAGGGACATCCCCCCTTAGGAACACCACCCCTCAAGGACATAGCCACTTGTGGACAAAATCCCTCTTAGACAAAAACCTTGATGGCCATTTTTGTCCAAGCAGGGTTGTTCTTCACTTGCACTGATTAGTTCTTCATCAAATCATAATTTTCTAATGATAAAATGCGCAAACAGATGTTTTCCACAAAGATGCATCAACCTCCAATATCACTACTGATGCTAGATGTTGTGGTAGCAAGTTCTAGAATGCCTGGACTGCAAGGGTAAGGGTGAACAACTGATCACCCCAACAGATATCATTTTGTATCTATTTTGCCAGATGTTCTTGAAATGTTTATGGCGATACTAATCATCATCACAGTGTAGAATGTTCATCAATTAAGATCATGTACTGTGTATATCATGGTATACGTCTGTGCATGGATCTGGTATAGCTGACATAATCTGAATAAAATGTATATTTATATATCTAAGATTATTTAGCTGTTTTTTTAAATAACCACATAATATATCCGTGCCAACACGTCACTGTTACTGATCATATCTGAAATTATTCAAACATTAGATCAAACAATTTTTTCGTGTTCTCATCTTAACGCTGTGATTTCTGCACGTTAATATCAGTAAGCATCACTGTTGGTAACTAAAACTACCTTGGTACCCTGTGCCCAACTAATAATTCGTTAAATAGTTGCGGGGTAGGATCAAGTATCCATTGTCTTAGATATATCATTGTTTTGACTGTCTCAATTTAAAGTAGAAAATCACATGACGCACCCTTTGATGCATGTTAGTGGTTTTAGTTTTATATCATGTTAGTGGTTGTAGTTTTATATCATGTTAGTGGTTGTAGTTTTATATCATGTTAGTGGTTGTAGTTTTATATCATGTTAGTGGTTGTAGTTTTATATCATGTTAGTGGTTGTAGTTTTATATCATGCGCCAGAGCAGCCACAGGTCATTTCGGGAAGCATCTATTTTGCTTAACTTAGATTCTTCTAAGAATAATTCATGATTCCTAATATAGTGGTCATTTATATCACTTTTGGCTGAACACACACTGACACACAACAACACCTACCTGGTAGTCATATAATCACTTTTGGCCCACAATTTGACTAATTCAGTCACAGATTGTCAAACATGTAATTTGGGATATTTTATATTAAAAACATGGTAAGCCGCCTGTGCAATACAACTTTTTACTACTCTTGGTTCCAACTTATGTAACACAAAACTGAACCAATCTGGTATTGAGTATGCACATATCAGCTCGTTAATGTACAATCAATTATTTTGTTTTGATAAACTATTCAGAAAACTATTAAATTGATTCAAATTCAGCCAAGCCGCTATTCGACAAAGAAAGGGCGATGGGTTACAACTGTTAAGATTGTGCTGTTTTCACACTTCTACAAGTTATACACGATCTGCAGAACAAAGTCAATTCTAACATTTGAATGTTAATTGTGCAACTACGAATGGAAGAGACTAGAACTGTATTTGATGGCACACATATGTGGCACGAGTGGATCAATGAAAACTACGCCAATTTTGAATTGCAATGTAAGTTAGGAGATGTTCTTGCAACTTTGCGAGGATTACGTTAAGCACCATCTAGAGTACAGATAATAATATTGTTACCAAGTGCATTGCCACGACCATGTATAATGGTAATGAATAATATAGAATGAAATATACCCAGTAGGTTATATTATGGTATAATTGAGTTCCAGTGATGCAACGTGAACTAATTAATATTGTTACCAAGTGCATTGCCACGACCATACATAATGGTAATGAATAATATAGAATGAAATATACCCAGTAGGTTATATTATGGTATAATTGAGTTCCAGTGATGCAACGTGAACTAATTAATATTGTTACCAAGTGCATTGCCACGACCATGCATAATGGTAATGAATAATATAGAATGAAATATACCCAGTAGGTTATATTATGGTATAATTGAGTTCCAGTGATGCAACGTGAACTAATTAATATTGTTACCAAGTGCATTGCCACGACCATGTATAATGGTAATGAATAATATAGAATGAAATATACCCAGTAGGTTATATTATGGTATAATTGAGTTCCAGTGATGCAACGTGAACTAATTAATATTGTTACCAAGTGCATTGCCACGACCATGTATAATGGTAATGAATAATATAGAATGAAATATACCCAGTAGGTTATATTATGGTATAATTGAGTTCCAGTGATGCAACGTGAACTAATTAATATTGTTACCAAGTGCATTGCCACGACCATGTATAATGGTAATGAATAATATAGAATGAAATATACCCAGTAGGTTATATTATGGTATAATTGAGTTCCAGTGATGCAACGTGAACTAATTAATATTGTTACCAAGTGCATTGCCACGACCATGTATAATGGTAATGAATAATATAGAATGAAATATACCCAGTAGGTTATATTATGGTATAATTGAGTTCCAGTGATGCAACGTGAACTAATTAATATTGTTACCAAGTGCATTGCCACGACC
Organism: Paraescarpia echinospica; assembly: GCA_020002185.1. NCBI lineage: Eukaryota > Metazoa > Annelida > Polychaeta > Sabellida > Siboglinidae > Paraescarpia > Paraescarpia echinospica. The sequence continues at coordinate 93,940,194 of CM034531.1, read as the reverse complement.
ATGCATAATGGTAATGAATAATATAGAATGAAATATACCCAGTAGGTTATATTATGGTATAATTGAGTTCCAGTGATGCAACGTGAACTAATTAATATTGTTACCAAGTGCATTGCCACGACCATACATAATGGTAATGAATAATATAGAATGAAATATACCCAGTAGGTTATATTATGGTATAATTGAGTTCCAGTGATGCAACGTGAACTAATTAATATTGTTACCAAGTGCATTGCCACGACCATGTATAATGGTAATGAATAATATAGAATGAAATATACCCAGTAGGTTATATTATGGTATAATTGAGTTCCAGTGATGCAACGTGAACTAATTAATATTGTTACCAAGTGCATTGCCACGACCATGCATAATGGTAATGAATAATATAGAATGAAATATACCCAGTAGGTTATATTATGGTATAATTGAGTTCCAGTGATGCAACATGAACTAATTAATATTGTTACCAAGTGCATTGCCACGACCATACATAATGGTAATGAATAATATAGAATGAAATATGCAGTAATATTATGGTATAATTGAGTGATGCAAACTAATTAGAATGAAATATACCCAGTAGGTTATATTATGGTATAATTGAGTTCCAGTGATGCAACATGAACTAATTAATATTGTTACCAAGTGCATTGCCACGACCATGTATAATGGTAATGAATAATATAGAATGAAATATACCCAGTAGGTTATATTATGGTATAATTGAGTTCCAGTGATGCAACGTGAACTAATTAATATTGTTACCAAGTGGATTGCCACGACCATGTATAATGGTAATGAATAATATAGAATGAAATATACCCAGTAGGTTATATTATGGTATAATTGAGTTCCAGTGATGCAACGTGAACTAATTAATATTGTTACCAAGTGCATTGCCACGACCATACATAATGGTAATGAATAATATAGAATGAAATATACCCAGTAGGTTATATTATGGTATAATTGAGTTCCAGTGATGCAACGTGAACTAATTAATATTGTTACCAAGTGCATTGCCACGACCATGTATAATGGTAATGAATAATATAGAATGAAATATACCCAGTAGGTTATATTATGGTATAATTGAGTTCCAGTGATGCAACATGAACTAATTAATATTGTTACCAAGTGCATTGCCACGACCATGTATAATGGTAATGAATAATATAGAATGAAATATACCCAGTAGGTTATATTATGGTATAATTGAGTTCCAGTGATGCAACGTGAACTAATTAATATTGTTACCAAGTGCATTGCCACGACCATGTATAATGGTAATGAATAATATAGAATGAAATATACCCAGTAGGTTATATTATGGTATAATTGAGTTCCAGTGATGCAACGTGAACTAATTAATATTGTTACCAAGTGCATTGCCACGACCATGTATAATGGTAATGAATAATATAGAATGAAATATACCCAGTAGGTTATATTATGGTATAATTGAGTTCCAGTGATGCAACGTGAACTAATTAATATTGTTACCAAGTGCATTGCCACGACCATACATAATGGTAATGAATAATATAGAATGAAATATACCCAGTAGGTTATATTATGGTATAATTGAGTTCCAGTGATGCAACGTGAACTAATTAATATTGTTACCAAGTGCATTGCCACGACCATACATAATGGTAATGAATAATATAGAATGAAATATACCCAGTAGGTTATATTATGGTATAATTGAGTTCCAGTGATGCAACATGAACTAATTAATATTGTTACCAAGTGCATTGCCACGACCATGTATAATGGTAATGAATAATATAGAATGAAATATACCCAGTAGGTTATATTATGGTATAATTGAGTTCCAGTGATGCAACATGAACTAATTAATATTGTTACCAAGTGCATTGCCACGACCATGTATAATGGTAATGAATAATATAGAATGAAATATACCCAGTAGGTTATATTATGGTATAATTGAGTTCCAGTGATGCAACGTGAACTAATTAATATTGTTACCAAGTGGATTGCCACGACCATGCATAATGGTAATGAATAATATAGAATGAAATATACCCAGTAGGTTATATTATGGTATAATTGAGTTCCAGTGATGCAACGTGAACTAATTAATATTGTTACCAAGTGCATTGCCACGACCATGCATAATGGTAATGAATAATATAGAATGAAATATACCCAGTAGGTTATATTATGGTATAATTGAGTTCCAGTGATGCAACGTGAACTAATTAATATTGTTACCAAGTGGATTGCCACGACCATGTATAATGGTAATGAATAATATAGAATGAAATATACCCAGTAGGTTATATTATGGTATAATTGAGTTCCAGTGATGCAACGTGAACTAATTAAGGCAGGTTATTGACACGCATGATGACACAGGATAAATGACAATAAAATAATACCATGAGAGGCATACTGTGAAATAAACAGACAAAGTTACTAGAATAAAATAATACAATGTTGAAATAAGAAATATATACAGTATACTCAGCTGGCAAAATGTTTTCACATAAAACAAGACTGGGGAAATTGTTTCTGCAAAAAACATGTATTAATATTCCTACATATATATATATGTATATATATATTATGTCATAGACACATTGTAAAGTTCTACAAGTACAGGACTTTTCAGACCTAAATAGTTCAAATGTTGGCTCCTTATATTTGGCTACAAAAAAGAAACTAGTGATAGAAAGTTTAGTGCTGTGTAATTGTTTTAGCCTTGTTTTGTGGCCAAAACTTGTTCTTGCACTCCCAATACTTTTTATGATAAAACAAATTCTACAACTCTGCAAAACTGAACCATTCCTGAGCAGAAGGATCCTTCCTCAAAATAAAGTAACAATCAAGCCAGGAAATTATACCAAGCTTAGTACCTAATCTAAATGCATAACGTTCTCATGTGAAAATGTCATCCTCTCTGTGACTTAATTTCCGTGACTATATTTACGACTTTTCATCCGACTCCACATTCGTGACTTCATGTCAATGACATTTCGCAGTGAGTCTAATCAGTCTATTGCCAATAATCACAACATGATCTCATCCTTGCTCACTCTGACCGTGTCTATGTCCTCACGCATCAATACCTGGCAGTCAGAAAACTTTCTTTGTAGATATTACAGTTCTTGTTACCACGCAGTGTTCCAACTAGCGGTTGTCCGTTTGTCCAGGACATGTAAAAATTGGTCCACACAAGCAGAATGTCGGACTCTCACTATCCACTGATGGTTATCTGGTGGACAAGTGAAAATTGACAGAATAGTTGAACAAAATTTACAGTATATTTCACAGTGTATTTTATTGCTGTCGATTTCATTTCAAAAATACGTCGAAGCTAATGAAAACAAACATTTAAATGCCGCCATTTTCTACAAGCGATGTCGCATTGCTATAGGCAGCCAGGTTACAAACTTGACCAGTGTTATTCCTTTTGGTTGTATGACGGCAGCACTGACACTGTGTGCGCTAAATATAACCTCGGACCTGCACACCAAGTAATTTAGATTCTTTTGAAACTGAATGCAGGCATCTTTAAGTATATAAACATAAAATAGTCATTACCAGTTCCTTTATTTTCAAATAGTAATCAAGTTGTTGCCCTTTTGCAATGTTTGTTTGCAGACTTTGGTAATTTTTTTGCCAAACTTTCTGACTCAGTCACGAATAACCGCTGGCGTAACAGCATGATAATTGTTTATTTTTATCATAAAAGTAATCATTTCTTAGTTTTTGTTTGGGTAAAGCTTGTATCATTGCTTTCCGTTAGCATTTATCCGGACAAGTGAAAATTTTGGCAGACAAGTAGATTTCAAAACTCACTTGTCTGGCGGACAAGTACAAATTCTGGCTTATTTCTAACACAGGTTACTATTGTGAGTTTGAGGATCAGGTTAATACAATGGTATTTTCTTGGATGATGGCAAACAGTCTATGTATCAGCAGTGGCACGAGCAGATAAAGAAATAGAGGTCTTAAGAAATACATAGAAATAAAAGTAGCTGGAGAGCAGACTGAGAATGAGATGGACACATGCATGATACAGAGAATTAGCAAGGCGAGATTGACAAAGATAGTAGGAAAACAAAAGAAGGTGGAAGAAGAACCTGACTGAAATCATAATGGAGGAACAGTGGGGAGAGAGATGTGAAATGGCCGGGATGAGAGGTGAGTGGGTGAAAACAGCAGAAAATTTGGATAGATGGAGAAATATTGTTGAGAGGGCAGAATGGCCAGTCTCCAACCCAAAAGGGCCACAAGGCACCAAGGGGACAGAAGAAGTAGTCCATGTTTCTGCGAGTTCCTCTGTGGCATCCTATTAACAGTTGTAACAATTCAGTAAGTGTTGTTATATACTGACGTGGGACCGATAGTTTCCACAATCAAAACTAAAAACAACTGCACACTACAACTAGAAAGACGATAATGACATCAATAATCACGACAAGACGTGTTGAACTACACATACGCCAACATCAGCCATTAATGAAGCTACTAATACTATCGAGATCTATAGAAGTGCTTGCAGCTGACTAAATGAAAGGGTTTTGATCTTGTACCATCTAATAAAGTGCTGGTTTAAATATTAATGTAAACTATAGGAGGTTTGACAAATCAGCAATTTGACCAAAATGTTTTAAGTGGGGCGATGTTTGAAAAGAGAGTCGTCTACACCGTGCACCATGGCATGTTTCTACATGGAGTCCCTGTGAAAGGAGCAACGTTGAAATCCCTGTGCTGGCCTGCACTTGTAGATGTATCCATGCATATCAGACATAGTAGATCAAAGGAACAATGTTGTCAAGTTCCCATATACATCAAAACTTCTTTTTTACACAGACCTGCAGGCAGTGGATGGAAAAACAAACTCACTGACATACAGATATACACCTACTCAGACATATTGTCTGATAGATGCACATACACGCACACATGCATGCAAGCATGCATGCATGTATACACACACGTACACAGACACATGCATGCTCATACATGAGAGACTGATTGACAAACAGACAGGCAGTCAGACAGACAGACCAACAGTTAGACTGACAGACAGACCAAGTCAGTCAGACAGACAGACATGGAGTAGACAATTAGATACGAGGAAGACTCCTACTCCTAGGGAAGAGTATATAAACACGAGGGAGATTCCAAGGGAAAAGCAGGCAATGAGATGATCTGATTGCCAACACAGGAGTTAGTTCATCTTAATAATGCATGAGCTGCCAGTTAGACAAAATCAATACGACCAATGAACTGTATCCTAATGAATGGGTTGTTTTGCGAGACCTGTCAAGTATGCGTGCATGTGTGCATGCACACGCATAAATCCCATACGACTTTGGTGTTTCTGTTGTGATCACCACAGCAAACACGCCACCAAAAACGTAACCTCTATACAATTCAAACAGTCTATACATATTCATACACTGACAGAGAATTCTGTAAACTTGTACAGTCAACCAGCATATATTATTTCTTCCATTCCTCACAAATGACCATTAGGTGGCAGCATAGTGATAAGCTTTTGACGAAACATCATAAAACCATTTAAAAAACATTGTGCATGAAGTGAATATTATTAAATATTAAACAGTTATTTTTTTGTCACAATGCACCTCACATTCGTGAAATAATTTGCTGTCAAATTAACAGATTATTTCTATTTTCCACAAATTTGTAAATATAATTTATACGTGATCTTGCAGTTAGGTAATCTTCATAATCTATTTATAAGTTCATGCAATCAACAGTTGCCTGAGTAATTAAAATGCTGTAATTATGATATGGAAAGCAAGGCCAAATAAATTGTTTCCAAGGAATGGTGAAAGGTGTTTTCTGTGAACTGTACAGTACACTGAAGCAACCTTATCAGTTCGTTTCCAAGGAATGGTGGAAGGTGTGTTTTCTGTGAACTATACAGTACACTGAAGCCACCTTATCAGTTCGTTTCCAAGGAATGGTGGAAGGTATGTTTTCTGCAAACTATACAGTATACTGATGCAACCTTATCAGTTCGTTTCCTAGGAATGGTGGAAGGTATGTTTTCTGCAAACTATACAGTATACTGATGCAACCTTATCAGTTCGTTTCCTAGGAATGGTGGAAGGTATGTTTTCTGCAAACTATACAGTATACTGATGCAACCTTATCAGTTCGTTTCCTAGGAATGGTGGAAGGTATGTTTTCTGCAAACTATACAGTATACTGATGCAACCTTATCAGTTCGTTTCCTAGGAATGGTGGAAGGTATGTTTTCTGCAAACTATACAGTATACTGATGCAACCTTATCAGTTCGTTTCCAAGGAATGGTGGAAGGTATGTTTTCTGCAAACTATACAGTATACTGATGCAACCTTATCAGTTCGTTTCCTAGGAATGGTGAAAGGTGTGTTTTCTGCGAACTATACAGTACACTGAAGCCACCTTATCAGTTTGTTTCCAAGGAATGGTGAAAGGTGTGTTTTCTGCGAACTATACATTACACTGAAGCCACCTTATCAGTTTGTTTCCAAGGAATGGTGGAAGGTGTGTTTTCTGCGAACTATATAGTACACTGAAGCCACCTTATCAGTTTGTTTCCAAGGAATGGTGAAAGGTGTGTTTTCTGCGAACTATACAGTACACTGAAGCCACCTTATCAGTTTGTTTCCAAGGAATGGTGAAAGGTGTGTTTTCTGCGAACTATACAGTACACTGAAGCCACCTTATCAGTTTGTTTCCAAGGAATGGTAGAAGGTGTGTTTTCTGCGAACTATACAGTACACTGAAGCCACCGTATCAGTTTGTTTCCAAGGAATGGTGAAAGGTGTGTTTTCTGCAAACTATACAGTATACTGAAGCAACCTTATCAGTTCGTTTCCAAGGAATGGTGAAAGGTGTGTTTTCTGCGAACTGTACAGTATACTGAAGCAACCTTATCCGTTTGTTTCCAAGGAATGGTGGAAGATGTGTTTTCTGCAAACTGTATAGTATACTGAAGCAACCTTATCAGTTCATTTCCAAGGAATGGTGAAAGGTGTGTTTTCTGCGAATTATACAGTATACTGAAGCAACCTTATCAGTTCATTTCCAAGGAATGGTGAAAGGTGTGTTTTCTGCGAATTATACAGTATACTGAAGCAACCTTATCAGTTCATTTCCAAGGAATGGTGGAAGGTGTGTTTTCTGCAAACTATACAGTATACTGATGCAACCTTATCAGTTCGTTTCCAAGGAATGGTGAAAGGTGTGTTTTCTGCGAACTATACAGTACACTGAAGCCACCTTATCAGTTAGTTTCCAAGGAATGGTGAATGGTGTGTTTTCTGCGAACTGTACAGTATACTGAAGCAACCTTATCAGTTTGTTTCCAAGGAATGGTGGAAGATGTGTTTTCTGCGAACTGTACAGTATACTGAAGCAACCTTATCAGTTCATTTCCAAGGAATGGTGAAAGGTGTGTTTTCTGCGAATTATACAGTATACTGAAGCAACCTTATCAGTTCGTTTCCAAGGAATGGTGAAAGGTGTGTTTTCTGCGAATTATACAGTATACTGAAGCAACCTTATCAGTTCGTTTCCAAGGAATGGTGAAAGGTGTGTTTTCTGCGAACTGTACAGTATACTGAAGCAACCTTATCAGTTTGTTTCCAAGGAATGGTGGAAGATGTGTTTTCTGCGAATTATACAGTATACTGAAGCCACCTTATCAGTTCATTTCCAAGGAATGTTGGAAGGTGTGTTTTCTGCAAACTATACAGTACATTGAAGCCACCTTATCAGTTCGTTTCCAAGGAATGGTGGAAGTTATGTTTTCTGCGAACTGTACAGTATACTGATGCAACCTTATCAGTTCGTTCCCAAGGAATGGTGGAAGGTGTGTTTTCTGCAAACTGTACGGTGGAAGGTGTGCTTTCTGCGAATTTTACAGTATACTGAAGCAACCTTATCAGTTCGTTTCCAAGGAATGGTGGAAGGTGTGTTTTCTGCAAACTGTACGGTGGAAGGTGTGTTTTCTGCGAACTATACAGTATACTGAAGCCACCTTATCAGTTCGTTTCCAAGGAATGGTAGAAGGTATGTTTTCTGCAAACTGTACAGTATACTGAAGCCACCTTATCATTTCGTTTCCAAGGAATGGTGGAAGGTATGTTTTCTGCGAACTGTACAGTATACTGAAGCCACTTTATCAGTTCGTTTCCAAGGAATGGTGGAAGGTATGTTTTCTGCGAACTGTAAAATATACTGAAGCAACCTTATCAGTTCGTTTCCAAGGAATGGTGGAAGGTATGTTTTCTGCGAACTGTACAGTATACTGAAGCCACCTTATCAGTTCATTTCCAAGGAATGGTGGAAGGTATGTTTTCTGCGAACTGTACAGTATACTGAAGCCACCTTATCAGTTCGTTTCCAAGGAATGGTGGAAGGTATGTTTTCTGCGAACTGTACAGTATACTGAAGCAACCTTATCAGTTCGTTTCCAAGGAATGGTGGAAGGTATGTTTTCTGCGAACTGTACAGTACACTGAAGCCACTTTATCAGTTCGTTCCCAAGGAATGGTGGAAGGTATGTTTTCTGCGAACTGTACAGTATACTGAAGCAACCTTATCAGTTCGTTTCCAAGAAATGGTGGAAGGTGTGTTTTCTGCGAACTGTACAGTATACTGAAGCCACCTTATCAGTTCATTTCCAAGGAATGGTGGAAGGTATGTTTTCTGCGAACTGTTCAGTACACTGAAGCCACTTTATCAGTTCGTTCCCAAGGAATGGTGGAAGGTATGTTTTCTGCGAACTGTACAGTATACTGAAGCAACCTTATCAGTTCGTTTCCAAGAAATGGTGGAAGGTGTGTTTTCTGCGAACTGTACAGTATACTGAAGCCACCTTATCAGTTCATTTCCAAGGAATGGTGGAAGGTATGTTTTCTGCGAACTGTACAGTACACTGAAGCCACTTTATCAGTTCGTTTCCAAGGAATGGTGGAAGGTGTGTTTTCGAAACAGTGTTTGCAATTTAAATGTTTTATCCACAAAACGTTCAAATTGTTTAGAAAACATTCCAATAGTAAACACTGCTATAGCGGAAATATGACTCACAGCAAGTTCCTGCTCATTGCCCACAATCAACATTACAAGTGGTTGAAGTACACCTGATTTTGCAAACTTCCTGCTAATAATAACCACCAGTGGCTTGAGAGGCGTGGAGCGCAGTAGCGCAGCAGTAAGTGCTTCGTACTCTCGACTGAGAGGACCTGGGTTCGAATCGTGTGCAGCGGTGTCGAACCTTGGGCAAGTTCGTTTATTCTACATAGCTTCAGTTCACTCAGCTGTATGAATGAGTACCTGGCTATAGAGCCTTCGCGCATTAATTGCAGCATGGCTGAATTCTTCCCACAGAAGTCGAGAAGGTGTTCGATTGAACAGGTCTGCCAGGGAGTAAAGTGTAAAGTGCTTTGAGCAGTCCTGAGGACTGAATACTGCGTTATATAAGAACTTACATTTTTTATTCAGCATAATAGAAAAAACAGTCAGCAATGAAGAAAACACTAATTCCAATATAAGTTTGGATTCCGGGAAGAAATAGTCAACCAGTACTAGATGATTGGAAAATGTCTACCAAACGCACTGACGTAAAATGTTATTGTCTGAATGGAGCGCGATGAAAACAATGTCGATCCAGGATGAGAACTTCCGGCTACTCCTGGAAATATACCAAGCTTCCAGGAACTAACAATGCTGAGAAGATCCACTTTCATGCACACACACGACAACACCACTGGCTTCACGATAGCGCCTAATAGAAAAGCAAATTTCCCGGAACATAATCTTAAGTAGTGTGGCCATAGCAACGGTCAATGGCAAGAGATGGTGACAAGCCAGAATGCGGGCACAGTGACGCATAATTTTTTCTCTGGGAAATTATGGGTCTTTTAGAAATGGCTAGGCTAGTAACGTAAAGTCCATTTTGATTGCTTATGTTGAAATTGCATATACATAATATATTTAATTTCATCAGGAAATATTGCATTTTCTTTTCAATATCAGTTAAAGATTAGCACAAGTATTTCGTTTAATTTGTCATCTGTGTTATTCCCCTGGTACATGACAAGTGAGGTAGGTTGTCTCAATGTTATTTGTCATCTGTGTTATCCCCTGGTACATGACAAGTGAGGTAGGCTGGCTCAATGTTATTTGTCATCTGTGTTATTCCCCTGGTACATGACAAGTGAGGTAGGTTGTCTCAATGTTATTTGTCATCTGTGTTATCCCCTGGTACATGACAAGTGAGGTAGGCTGGCTCAATGTTATTTGTCATCTGTGTTATTCCCCTGGTACATGACAAGTGAGGTAGGCTGGCTCAATGTTATTTGTCATCTGTGTTATTCCTCTGGTACATGGCAAGTGAGGTAGGCTGGCTCAATGTTATTTGTCATCTGTGTTATTCCCCTGGTACATGACAAGTGAGGTAGGCTGGCTCAATGTTATTTGTCATCTGTGTTATTCCCCTGGTACATGACAAGTGAGGTAGGCTTGTGCTCAATGTTATTTGTCATCTGTGTTATCCCCTGGTACATGACAAGTGAGGTAGGCTGGCTCAATGTTATTTGTCATCTGTGTTATTCCCCTGGTACATGACAATGTTATTTGTCATCTGTGTTATTCCTCTGGTTGGCTCAATGTTATTTGTCATCTGTGTTATTCCCCTGGTACATGACAAGTGAGGTAGGCTGGCTCAATGTTATTTGTCATCTGTGTTATTCCCCTGGTACATGACTGGCTCAATGTTATTTGTCATCTGTGTTATTCCTCTGGTACATGGCAAGTGAGGTAGGCTGGCTCAATGTTATTTGTCATCTGTGTTATTCCCCTGGTACATGACAAGTGAGGTAGGCTGGCTCAATGTTATTTGTCATCTGTGTTATTCCCCTGGTACATGATAGGTGAGGTAGGCTGGCTCAATGTTATTTGTCATCTGTGTTATTCCCCTGGTACATGACAAGTGAGGTAGGCTGGCTCAATGTTATTTGTCATCTGTGTTATTCCCCTGGTACATGACAAGTGAGGTAGGCTGGCTCAATGTTATTTGTCATCTGTGTTATTCCCCTGGTACATGACAAGTGAGGTAGGCTGGCTCAATGTTATTTGTCATCTGTGTTATTCCCCTGGTACATGACAAGTGAGGTAGGCTGGCTCAATGTTATTTGTCATCTGTGTTATTCCCCTGGTACATGACAAGTGAGGTAGGCTGGCTCAATGTTATTTGTCATCTGTGTTATTCCCCTGGTACATGACAAGTGAGGTAGGCTGGCTCAATGTTATTTGTCATCTGTGTTATTCCCCTGGTACATGACAAGTGAGGTAGGCTGGCTCAATGTTATTTGTCATCTGTGTTATTCCCCTGGTACATGACAAGTGAGGTAGGCTGGCTCAATGTTATTTGTCATCTGTGTTATTCCCCTGGTACATGACAGGTGAGGTAGGCTGGCTCAATGTTATTTGTCATCTGTGTTATTCCCCTGGTACATGACAAGTGAGGTAGGCTGGCTCAATGTTATTTGTCATCTGTGTTATTCCCCTGGTACATGATAGGTGAGGTAGGCTGGCTCAATGTTATTTGTCATCTGTGTTATTCCCCTGGTACATGACAGGTGAGGTAGGCTGTCTCAATGTTATTTCATTTTCCCTGCCCAATATATGAAAAAGTCACATCACACTTATTTCTCCCACCCAAACCCACATGTAACACTATCATTATGTTGTGACAAATTCATTAATAATGTCAACACAAACCTGTCTAGAATAACTGGAGTGATGGTCAGAGCAAGTCATGTCCTAGGAACTACAAGCTTACTTACGTTATATTACTCACTGTTCTTACCAATACTGTGCTACTGCTGTGAAATATGGGGAAATGCATGTATTACTAATGTGCACTGTATTACAGTGATACAGAAAAAGGTGGTCAGACTGATACGTGGTGTAGGTAGACTTTATCATACCAATACACTATTTTATATGTGTAGAGTGCCGTAATGACCATATGTGTTGGGACACGTAAAAATAATTAAATTATCAGCTGTCCCAAAACATACGGTGCACAAAAATAATTCTCAGATTCACTGTATCAATAGTTACGGATACAAACAAGTCCTGACGTCATGTCGTCCACGTCTATTACCTTACAACTAACTATTTTTGAGTGTCTACATTCATACATGTGTCTGAATACATTGGGACAAAAACAATTATATTTATTAAGGTGTCCTAAAACATACGGTACAGAAAAATAATTGTTTTTCTAGATTTTTAGGGTGTCCAAAACATACTGTGTCCCAATACATACGGTCGTTACGGTACTTAAATTTCAAGATTTAGTATAATTGAAAAAATGTTCAATAATGTATAAAACATACAATACACCAGTACATGTAAATGTTCAGTGTCTCTTTACGAAACTTACAAATTTACGTCCATCTCGAGTTCAGTGTCAATATGTACATCAATGTATCCGGACAAGTTTAAGTCGCAGTGTTTATCAATTTATGGTGTAAAGAGTTGGAACTCACCACCAGCCCGTACTACGAGCCCGTACTACGAGCCCGTACTACGAGCCCGTACCACGAGCCCGTACCACGAGCCCGAACCACCAGCCCGAACCACCAGCCCGTACCACCAGCCCGTACCACCAGCCCGTACCACGAGCCCGTACCACCAGCCCGTACCACGAGCCCGTACTACCAGCCCGAACTACCAGCCCTGTAGAATTTTATCCCTATACTCCGTTATTTAGGCCAATTTCTAGTGGTTGTAGAAACCTTGCAGGAGAGTTGGTGAGCTGCAATCTCGCATGTAGCACAGTTAAAGGTTGTTTACATTTTCTGTTCTCATTTTGCCCCTACCACCCTCCCCAAGAATGGAAAGAAAGAGATGAACTATAATAAAACTTTATTTGTTGACAAGGTACATTTACGTAGCATGCATTTTGACTTAAAAACAGTAGCAATTAATAACATAATACTGATTGAATTGGAGTGAAGTAATAGCTGCAACATGTGTAATAAAACATCTGAATAATATTCCTTATAATTTTGACTAAATATGCTTTAACCTTTTCGAGTATACCTAAGCTATTTTATATATTATTTTATACCTAAGTTATTTAATTTTAATCCTAGATCATATCTTTATATTGCATTGATAATTATGTATATTGCTGTTTTAAAGTTTCTCAGGTTCTGCCAATGCAGTAGGGATTTCCTAGTTACAGGCCACATGGAGGCATTCTGTTTGACACTGGGACAATGGCAGGCAGTGAGTGGAGGCTAGTCCAATACAAAGGCTTACAGCATAATCTCTTACACTAGGCCACTCCAGTCAGCCACCCCAATAATCAGAGATAGGGCAAATCCACTATCCAGTTCTAAATAGAGATCAGTGCAGATCTACTGCAGGAGGCTTACAGCAGTAGGGAAATAGTAGAGACATTTAGCATTTTGGGGGGCCCTGAGGTGCCCTTAGAATGATTCAACCAAATACAGATTTATTGTGTATAGTGGCACTACCACATGAAATGTCTATATGCAAATAAGAAACAAGTTTACGGAAGTTTTTTGAAAAAATTGGTAAAATGTGAAAATTTACCAGTTTCGGGGGACATGTGGGCCCTTAGAATGATTCAATCAAATACAGATTTCTTGTGCATAGTGGCAGTACCCTAAGATATGTCTACGCAAAATTAGAGAAAAAGTTGCTGATTTGTGTCATTGATGCTCTCTCTGTCAATACGACCCCCTCACACACCAATGACCCAGTAGAAACACCAGGCTTTGTGTCATTGGTGCTCTCTCTGTCAATACGACCCCCTCACACACCAACGACCCAGTAGAAACACCAGGCTTTGTGTCATTGATGCTCTCTC
>CM034531.1:93874767-93925275 GCA_020002185.1 Paraescarpia echinospica | reverse complement strand
GTTGTAGTGACGATTTGATTTTTCATTAAAATTTGATTCTTACACAAGACAAGCAAAAATTATTGAGGATGGAGATTTAAATGGATTTGATCCATACATATAAATATATATATGTGTGTACATTTCTATGTATTGACCCAATATCAAATATATACACAGTAACAGATATATATATGTTATGGTGTATATGAATCTACTTATTATATCCAGTTGCATCAGCACACAATTATACCAATATTCAACGTGTGTGTGTGGGGTGTGTGTGTGGTGTGTGGGGTGTGTGTGTGGTGTGTGTGTGGTGTGTGGGGTGTGCGTGTGTGGTGTGTGCGTGTGGTGTGTGTGCGTGTGTGGTGTGTGCGTGTGTGTGTGATGTGTGTGTGTGTGTGGTGTGTGTGGTGTGTGTGTGGTGTGTGTGCGTGTGTGTGTGATGTGTGTGTGGTGTGTGTGGTGTGTGCGTGTGTGTGTGTGGTGTGTGTGTGGTGTGTGTGTGTGGTGTGTGTGTGAGTGTGGGTGCGCGCGCGCACATTGTGTATGCATACCTATAATATTTAGTCCCCGTAAAAAGTGATTGGATCATCAGGTTTATACTGAATTTACTGACATGGGTTTTTATATAGAAACCATCTTTAGTTACCATAACAATAAACAACAGGAAGAAGACAGTTGGTAGGTGGCTGCATAGCATACATGTTCACTATTGCACTGTGATTGCTGTCACTGAATGACCAAAGTAGACTACAGTGTACAACTATCCAAAATATCCAATGACTGTCGGTACTGTGTACACGTAATATATAACACACTCATACAGTTGTAGCGTAGTCTATAAAGGTGTATTGATAGGGACACATTTACAAATATCTGTATATATACAAACACAAAACCTAAGCATATAATGTACATTGCATTGTGAACGCTTGGTCATATAGAATGACTTGATATGAAACTGTTTCAACTGGAACATGTCCTTATAAAGTGCATACTAAGTACCAACTGAATACATCCGTTACTCTGTGCTGCTAAATAGTTCCTCAAAAACTGTCGAAAGAAGTACACATTATAAAAATTAGTCATATGTAAACACATTTTTCTGTTTAACACAATATATTATATAATTTGAAAATATGTCGTTGTCACTGTGTAGGGCAAACTGTACATGGTCGTGGCTTGCCCTGGCTAATCTCCATAAGATCACACATACATTATGCAAATGCAATGTAGTACAGCAAAGGTGTAATATGGCAAAGCTATATCAAATGTGATAGTTTCATTAGTTACAACTTCCATATAATAATGTAATCAAGACATTGCGAATACCGCCAAGTAATTATAAATTGGTCAAATATCTGTACAAATTTATTTTCAAAACATTCTAACAGCGATTAAAAATCTGATAAATTTTATGGTGTTTCAAACAGCAATATTAAATATTAGTTAAAATCGAAACGGGTAACGGTGTAATTACAAAACATTTCCTGCTATAGCACAGATTTTCTTGCATTTAAGATTCCATGTAAATTGTACAATTTTGTACAGATCTCCATGCACTGTAGCTGTTGACACTGAAGCAAAGAGCATTGTACTGTATCATAACAAACAGACTGACAGAAACAGCTACAGTCTGTTTCACTTGTAACATGTGATATGATGATGCTTGCACAACTATATCCTTGCGTTGCCCTCTGTTGTTTGAAGATCCAGGGCAGTGAATGTGCTTGAAGAACATGACACAAGGCAGTGTTTGTACATCAAGCACATTCACTGCCCCGGATCTTCACTGACATAGTTCATAATTCAGTTCAAGTTCTGACCTAATCTAGGCAGTGTTGATGCGTTGTTGAGCAATCCAATCCTCTGTTTCTGTTTGCGTTGTTCAGCCATCTGAAACATACCACAACAGAAGATTTGTTAGAAGCAGACTGAAGCGTGAGTATAGGAGATTATCAAAACGAGAGATACATCAAATCATTTTGTGAGAAAATCTCCAGTCTTGATGACAGTGAAGTGTGGAGCTTATAAAAATTGTCCGGATGCACCACGATAAACACCCATTTTAGTCAACCCTGAATGACAACAGACTGACAGATTGAATTACCCCACCGTCGAGACCATCCCTTTGGACTGGAAGCAGTCTCGCTGGGCATCAGTCTCCAACTCTGTGTTGCAAGTGCAATGCATAATAACAGTAACGCTTTCATTTGCTACTTTTGTGAACACTTGACTTGTGTGCCTCTTAAAGTAGCCATTTTAGTAATGGCAGAGGTGATATCCACAACCCTCCCACATAACCTGTATGCAGGTGATGGTAGGGGTGACTTACCTAACACCCCCACACTGCCTGTAAGCAGGTGATGGCAGGGGTGACTTACCTAACACCCCCACACAGCCTGTAAGCAGGTGATGACAGGGATGACTTAATACCCCACACAGCCTGTTTGAAGGTGATGACAGGGTAATTTACTCAATACCCACACACAGCCTATATGCAACAGATAACATGGGTAATTGACTCAACACCCCCTCCCAGCCCTGTATACAGGCTGTGATGGGGTGATTTATATACATATATTACAAGGATAACAAAAGAAAGTGCAAGCATGTGTTTCCATTGTGGTCCTGGTTTATTTTCAGAGATTTCCTTCTCTAGAGTTAGTGAGTACACTAGAGGTTACTCAGTTACCCACATGTGTGGGAACTTTTACTTCCCCTAGCATAGACACCAGGTAGAAGGGACTTCTTCTTCTTGCATTAATGACCATTATTGTCACATGGGTTTGAAAAATGAGACCACCGCTCAATGAGTCCAGGACAGGTTTTTCCCATTTCCCTGTGGGGTCTTTTATTTCCCCTGGCAATGACACCAGATAGAAGTGACCAATGGCTTGTAAATAGTGTCTCTTCCAAAAGACACAGGCCACGTAGGGTGAACGAAATTGTCCAAGTTTTGACACAGCAGCCGAACCAATACCGAACCACTGCCTGGTGGTTCAAAACCCGGTTCCTCCGAAAGACAGCCCAGAACTCTTAACCACTCAACCATGCGCCCCATATATGGTGTCTGTTCTGAAAGACTACTTCACCTGTTCCTTGAGCTCTGCGAGCTGTGTGGACAGTGTCTGCACCAGGTTATTGGTGGTCTCCAGCTGCACTTGCAGGTTGCGCAGTTCATTCTGTTCTCCCTCCATGTCGTCTACGGCCAGCGACATCGCACGCATGCGGGGGAACCAGTCCAAGTTCTTCTCCTGGTCAATAATAATGATAAGAGTTCTTATTCTACGCGATATCTAACTTAAAGTTAGGGTGCTCACAATATAAAATTATTAAAACAAATCAATTAATAAAAAAAAGATAATTGATAAAAAACAATACATTTTTACTGAATTTAAGTAATTTTTAATTTTTTTAAGCAACAAGCAAAAATCATCCAATGAATGACATGTAAGATTTAAGACTAGCGTACATCCACCAATTGATCAACAATTGTTTACACTGGCGCCATGTGGATTGATCACTATTTAATTGTCTGGTAAGATAAAGGCTGTCCAGTAAAGCCAGCCATGCATATAAAATATGTAAGTGATTCGTAAGTAAATAACTCTAAATAACTATTGTGTTGTGTTTTCTGAAATACATCACCAATTGGTAGAACAGAGGCCAATTGTCCAAAGAAGTAAATGACCATAGAAAGATGCTAATAAACCATGGAAGAGATGCACTTATAAGACTCCTATGTTGGCGCATAATAATAGTAGATAATAACATACATTCTTTTAAAAAGTATTACGTATTACAGTTCTGCTCGTGGCCTCTGATAAATAAAATAAATATTACTATAAACACTACACAGAATGTTATAAATATTGTACGAAATGGCTACAGTCAGGTGTAGACAACTACATTCATGCAGCCTAGGTAATCTATCTGACAACTTGTTAACAAAACTAAGCTTAACCTTAACAGGCAAGTTTTCTCTAAAACTACCAAAAATCTGGAATGAACTCCTCCTTATAATAAATAATCTGACACTATAACTACTTTACACAAAAAACATCCAAATTTGTTTGAAACTGCATTTCCACCCTAACCCACTGATGGTCTATCACTCTGATGATGATTTTTGCACGTCCCTGTTCATGATATCATGCTTAAAGATGCTGGTTTGTGACACATCTAATTTGGGTTCCACAAGATTTAGGCGCAATATTTACTCATCTCTCAAACACCAACACTGACTTACCTTGATGAGAGAGTAGACGTAGCTCTCTGGCCCGGTGAACTCTGTCGGTTTCTTCACGTTGAGCAGCACGATGAAGTACAGGTAGTGCCACATGTTGTGCTCCAGCGTACAGTGCTCCTCAAATGTTACCTCCTTGTTGTCAAAGGCTGACCGTTCCAGACCTGCAAGGTGACAATGGTGTGGTCACATGTGGACAACTCAACAAGAGGTCATCTTTGTCATATTCCATCATCTCGCCTTGATTAGATGACAATTAAATTCATTACTTCCTAATGAAAATTTTTAATATAATGTAGCATCAAAGAGAAAGAATTTACCACAAATAAGACAGGTGTTTTTGAGATCAAAGAGGAATAACTTACCACAAATAAAGCAGGTGTTTGTGAGATCAAAGAGGAATAACTTACCATAAACAAAGCAGGTGTTTGTGAGATCAAAGATGAATAACTTACCACAAACAAAGCAGGTGTTTGTGAGATCAAAGAGGAATAACTTACCACAAACAAAGCAGGTGTTTGTGAGATCAAAGAGGAATAACTTACCACAAACAAAGCAGGTGTTTGTGAGATCAAAGAGGAATAACTTACCACAAACAAAACAGGTGTTTGTGAGATCAAAGAGGAATAACTTACCACAAATAAAGCAGGTGTTTGTGAGATCAAAGAGGAATAACTTACCACAAATAAAGCAGGTGTTTGTAAGATCAAAGAGGAATAACTTACCACAAATAAAGCAGGTGTTTGTGAGATCAAAGAGGAATAACTTACCACAAATAAAGCAGGTGTTTGTGAGATCAAAGAGGAATAACTTACCACAAATAAAGTGGGTGTTTGTGAGATCAAAACTTACCACAAATAAAGCATGAGTTTCTGAGGATCTCGTCCTTCTGTTGTTTCTCACTCCTGAGGTCTGCGAATGTGTCGATGATGACGCCAAAGATGAGGTTCAAGACGATGATGATGACGATGAAGAAAAAGAGAAGGTCGTAGATGATGCGTGCCACAAACAGAGGCTCCTGGGAAACAAAACACATCACATAACCACTGATTGACTGTTGGACTATTTGTGTGGACATCGTCCAAGCTAGCCGACCAATGGTGGATGAGGGGACAGAGGAACTGTTACAATTGATCTGTCCATCACATGACTTAGCTACTGCCTAACAACAAAGTTTGTGAAGCTATTGTTGGACATTACGTTGTACATTTTGCAGAAATTCAGGTCCAAAATGTTTTTGTGAAAAAAGGTACGGCCAAGTTGTTTAAATGCGAACAATACACTGAAAAGATTGATCTGACAAATACCATGCTGCCCTGGTAATGTGATGTACATAATATAAACATTGTAGGCAAGGCAAAGTTCGACAGAGACTGTGTTGCACCATAATTATGATAGTGGCGTCAATTTCTGGATCCGTCTGTTAGACTTAACTGTATTGGAAGAACCATGAACATTCTCTCTTTCCGCATTACAATCATTACAATCATTACACACAACACAGGCATCCAGGTACTAACATGACTGTACAATACATGCCCTCAAAGGCAATTAAACAATTTGTTGGGGAAAGTATATCAAAATATTACGATACTAAATGAAACACACTAACCTCTCTCCTATGAATATATAGTGTCACACATTAATATTTTGAGATAATCCCTAAAAGGCTTTGTAAAACATCAGAAAATATAAAATCCACTTTTTTTTGTTCAGGTGTGTGGTCAATCCTATAAATGTTTTTATTATTGGATTTTTTTTACAAAACCCCTGAAATTACTTGTGAATGGGGAGATATAGCTGCATTCTACCCACCCTACTGCTGGGCTTGCGCAGTACGTCTCCAATGCCACCCCCATTCCTCATGCCTTCGTTGAGAGTCGTCACGATACACATGATAAGTGAGTCGCAGTGACGCTCCTTTGTCACATCATCATTCTCATCCTTGTCCCCTCCCTGGGTCGATGACACCACTGCAAGGGACATGGTCTTGGTGACATCACTTGTTTAGGATTTTGGCAGAAACGCACACCTCGTAATCTCATCTTTCAATATCTGGTTTACTTTCATCAACAAATAATCCAAAACTAATAAAATACTCAAATGCGTGGTGCTATGGGCATTGGTTTTTCATACAATCCAATTTTTAAACATATTTTCTCAAAATGTCACCTTTTAAAAGTTTACTCATTATTAGCAATAAATCGCAAACTACTGAAGACATTTCAACAAATGAGGTATCATTTTAAAGCTTATGATCTGTGGAATCAAAAAAATGTATAAAACTCTATTTCATAACTTTGCAACTTAATACCCACATACCACAAATGTACTATTCATGCACATATCTGTCATTTACACTGATACAGTCGCGCCTCGTTATAACGCGCCCTGTTATAACGCGGATTCGGTTATAACGCGGTCGGTCGTGGACCCCGAATTTCTGCCGCCAGGGGGAACATGGGCGCTATGACAAACTATATTAACACGGTAATAACTGTCAATTGTTTTGTGTGAAGTTATCCCCGTCTTTGTCCACGGCATGTGTATATTGAAAGACTTGTTGGCGGACAATAAATTTAACGTTGACGTACAACTGCAACGAATCAAGTGTGAGGCGCGTCACTACGTTGCCGTTGTTTATTCTGCACTGCCAATTAATGCTATCAAAGTTTCGTTGACTATAATTACGTTCAGTTTTAACTTTAGGAACAGTAAATGTGGAGCGAGGTATTGTTTGTTTTGCGCCGACATCAAACGAATCGTTTCCAATCTGCTAGTCATGCTCATGTCATGGCTTCCGCGGATCGCCAGTTCGCCTGGTTTCGGCGCCGGGCGGCTTGTAAAGTGCAATTGAAATTCACAAATACGCCTTGCTTAAGAATGGGTTAAATACGTTTTAATACAGTTTAGTAGGCAAGATCAGTAAGCTAACATTGCGTAACAAATATTAGCTTTTCGCTGCGATGAACGCAAAGCTACTGCCTGTACTGGTTCGCCAAAATTTTAATTCGCCAACCGCATATGAATTGGTGAATCGTAATATTGTTCGGCACGGTAAATGTGCTTTCTAAATTGGTATTTTGATATTGATTGACAGACGAAGTTAAGCCAATTGTGAGCGTACTTATAGCTTTAAATCCTTAATAAACTCTAACACAGCGTTTCTCAAATCATTTGCGTATTCGGCTGCTGAGTGCCAGGTCATTATTTTAGATCTTACGTCAGCGGTACCATATTATCGTTCAGTTGACCGTGGCTTGTTGGTCCGTTGTTTATTTAAAAACAGTACACAATTCATGAATTTTATTCAGTTCAACAGTGTCCAGAAGTGTACGACATTTAAACAGAATACACATTGACATTGGCTGGCAGTTTAATAAGCTTCATAAACTGCGTATAGACTGCGCGACGTGCACACTTTGGTTGGCTTCGGTGGCGTTCTTCGTGCAGCAGCGGTGTCGGTCGTCGTCGTAGCGCCCCTGACGGCAGATATGGGAACGCGCCACGTTTATAACGCGCCTCGTTTATAACGCGGATTCATTTCATGGACCCCGACTACCGCGTTATAACGAGGCGCGACTGTATATGCATATAATCTGAATACTCAATGGAGAAGTACCAAAAATAAAATTTACAACCGCATTTAGAAATATGGACACAAGAAATGCATGATATGATACCCTTGAGGCACCCATAACTACCCACCAGTGTCTGTGATGTTGTTGAGTAGTGTGTACCCTGTGGCGTTGTGGGTGCAGTTGCCCACTGAGCAGGTGCCGTTGGGGGCGACCGTGCCCGATGCCATGGAGGACCCTGTCATTTTAGATGCTGCCGCCTGAACAAATTCTACAGAGAAACAAAGACACATGTATGACAAGCATTGACACTCTGCCTGTTCTGTTACCTCGGATCAGATTCGTGCAACAGTCATCTCCATTATGGTCTCTGGATTTTAAACTAGCAGCACCATCTGGAGGCTGGCTAACCACTACAACTTCCATTATTCTCCGATAAGTGGAAAAGAAAATATATAACTTTGTAAGTAAATAACTAGAAATAACGACACAGCCAGTTGTGGGATAAGAGGCCACTGATCCAACTAAACAAGAAAGAAGCAAGGGGACTCGGAGGAGATACACTTACAATCCCCCAAAATTATTGTGTTACTATATACATAATTTATTTAAGATTCTCTACCAGTGCACACTTCTGCCAGCTTACCTGATCTACAAGTTATGACAAATACGGTATAAATTTGTAAAAAAGATAAATTCTGATATAGTCCTTAGGACTGCTCAAAGCACTTTACACTTTACTCCCTGGCAGACCTGTTCAATCGAACACCATCTCGACTTCTCTGGGAATTATTCAGCCGTGCTGCAATTAATGCACAAAGACCATTCGTACACAATATTCACCACTGTCTACAGCCAGGTACTCAAACATACAGCTGAATGAACTAGAGCAACATGAAATGAATGAACTTGCCCAAGATTTGACACGGCAGCACAGGATTCGAACTCAGGTTCTCTCAATCTAGAGTCGGATGCTCAAGACACTGCACCACTGCGCTCCACTAAACACAAAGTAACACGTACCTTTGTGTATGATGGGGCTGAGAGAGTCGACCTCAACAAGGAAGTCGTCCTTGAAGAAGATGAAGCCAACGATAGAGAAGAGGTAGATGAGGATGACAGCAAGGACTGCTGTCAACAGGATGGAGCGGCCGTTCTTTGTCACTGACCGGATCACGTTCACCAGCGTCTCCTCACGGTACACAATATCCAGCAGCTGTCGTAGAGACACGGGGTCACCAGGTGTGTGACAGTCAATCAACCGTGAATGTTATATGACTACATTTCACACATGCACGCCTGCCCACACACCACACACACACATCAATGAACATGCACATGTGCACATATGCATAAGTGAACTATTCTTGCACATATTTCTTATTTACAGACACATTCAGACACAAAGAATAAGAAAATGTAGAATGTACAGAACATACTTACATGTGTAACTTATACAATTATTAATAGAAAGAACAAGAAAATGCTATATACACACATATATATTAACTAATAATTAATTATATTTTCCAATGCAAGTACATTTACCTTGGAAACATTGTGACACTGACACATTTGATACCCAATACTGACATTATGACACTGGCACATATATGACACTGACACATAATGATACACAATACTGACACTATGACACTGGCACGTATATGACACTGACACATATGATACATATTACTGACACTATGACACTGGCACGTATATGACATTGACACATATGATACATAATACTGACACTATGACACTGGCACTAACACTATGACACTGGCACATATGTGACATTGACACATATGATACACAATACTGACACTATGACACTGGCACGTATGACACGGACACATAGGATACACAATACTGACACTATGACACTGGCATGTATATGACACTGACACATAATGATACACAATACTGACACTATGACACTAGCACGTATATGACACTGACCCAATGATACACAATACGGACACTATATCACAGGCACATATATGACACTGACACAATGATACACAATACTGACACTATGACACTGGCACATATATGACAGACACCTGATACACAATACTGACACATAATACATGACACTGACACAGATGATACATGACACGATGACACTGACTCATATGATACATGACACTACTGACCAGTAGGCTGTAGAAGAACTCGTGCAGACACAGCCCAAGCATGCTGACGACCAGGTAGCCGAGGTGATAGATAAACTGGAAGTCTGTGACGATGTCTTTGAGCGGCTTCGTGAATGTGCCACAGTTGCCCATTAGACTCACCATGAAGACGACACCGTTGAGCACCTAATAAAACAGTGACATTATAACAATCTAATATGATACCAGCTTACACCCACCCCTGGAGCAACAAGCCAAAGGGCAACTCTCACCATTACTGAATTACCATTTTAACTTGTTCCCCCTTACCATTTAATTTCTAGTCACCAAATTACAGCATTGCAGCTGATAATGATGTTGCGGTAGCAATCGCTTACCAGTAAATCAAACATAATGCTACCATAGTGCCTTCTTGAGAATATCTCACCATTCAATTTGTTCATTAAAAATAACTCCTTCATGTGTTTTGAAATACTTCGCCAACTGGTAGATCAGAGGTGAATAGTCCAAGGAACTGAATGAACATCAAATGAAGCAAGTGGATGTGAGTGCCTTGAAGGAGACACTTACAGTGATCATAAGTCAGTGCACCAATAGAGAGATGAATCTATGTCTTCTCACACTGGTAGTAATAAGTTAAAAAAACATTATTTTCAAAACAAATTTTGTAACTTAACTGGCATTTGACATCCCCAGTATGCCGAGGACTGATATTAAAAATTTCGGGTATGCATGGGATGTGGTGTATAAACATTTAAGACCTCCATACAAAACTTTTATATACATAACCCATATACCATCACGTAAAGACATAAATAAACATGAGTTTTTTAATGTTAATATAAAGTGAAAAATTGAAATAATTAAAGGGGATGGCTGTATTCATTTCTACTACCCCAATATGGGAAGGGTGTTCTACTCACATTTAAGACCTCCAGTATGCTGAGGGTGGGGTGTACTCATATTTAGTACCGCAAATATGCTGAGGGTAGGGTGTACTCACTTTTAACACCCCCAGTATGCCGAGGGTGAGGAGTACTCACATTTAACACCCCCCAATATGTTGAGGGAAGGGTGTACTCATATTTAACACCCCCAGTATGCCGAGGGTGGGTGTACTCACATTTAACACCCCCACTATGCTGAGGGTGGGGTGTACTCACATTTAACATGCCCAGTATGCTAAGGGTGGTGTGTACTCATACTTAACATGCCCAGTATGCAGAGGGTGGGGTGTACTCATATTTAACATTCCCAGTATGCCGAGGGTGGGGTATACTCACAATTAACACCCCCAGTATGCCGAGGGTGGAGTGTACTCATATCTAACACCCCCAGTATGCCGAGGGTGGGGTGTACTCACATTTAACACCCTCAGTATGCCAAGGGTGGGGTGTACTCACATTTAACACCCCCGATATGCCGAGGGTGGGGTGTACTCATATTTAACATGCCCAGTATGCTGAGGGTGGGGTGTACACATATTTAACATGCCCAGTATCCTGAGGGTGGGGTATACACATATTTAACATGCACAGTATGCTGAGGGTGGGGTGTACACATATTTAACATGCCCAGAATGCTGAGGGTGGGGTGTACACATATTTAACATGCCCAGTATGCTGAGGGTGGGATGTATACATATTTAACATGCCAAGTATGCTGAGGGTGGGGTGTACTCATATTTAACATGCCCAGTATGCTGAGGGTGGGGTGTACTCATATATAAGACACCAATACAACTTTTATTTCAAGTAAAAACCCATATACTGGTATATACAAACATGAAGTATAAGTTGTATAATGTAAATAAGTTAAAATAATAAATGTTTTTTATATGTAAATAAGTTAAAGTAAGAATCATTTAAAATGTAAAAATACTACCCCAATATGGGAAGGGTGTTCTACTCACATTAAGCACCCCGAGTATGCCAAGGGTGGGGACGAGGCCGACAGAGAAGATGAGCCTGAGGAGAGTGGACATGATGAGGGTCCAGACGGCGACCTGACAGGGCAGCGTGATGACAATGGCCAGAGACATCAACATCGCCGTCCACACAAGGTTCGACAGACGGGGGTCGAGCTCTGGAACAAACCACCCCTCGTCACAACAAGAGCTGCCAAGTTGGTGTGAGAAATATGCATGATATTCAATTCCCAAAAGTACACCAGGTGGCAGCACACCAGTTTTCAAACTGGCAGCACTTTTAATAATTCAAATTTCCCAGAAGACAACATTTTATAAGCATTACTGACGATGGTAGGAATAACTTCATGGATTCCATAGATGCTCTGCGCTATCAGCCCATACATATGAATAAATATATCAACATATGCATGAAAATTAGCCTGTCTGTAGAAATACTTTTTTTGAAATGGTGACAGTCTGATGCCTGGGGTGAAGCTGGCACTAATGTTAGTCATTGATTTTTGTTTTCCTTGTTTTGAATGTTGTTGCCAGCTGTTGTCACCAGCACCAACCTCCATTCACTGTCTGTCATACTCTACCCAGACTCCTTCCTAGCGCACTTGTTCTCTTCATTAACTGTTCGTTTCCATTTGTTTCCTCACTCCATTCATTAATCATCCTACGTGACAATTAATACTTTACGATATATTATCTACACTGATTCTTTACTAAATGTTGCATATCTCCTCAAGTTAACTATCTATTTTCTTCGAGAAAAAATAGAGTAAATACCTCTATCACCCATATTTTCACACCGATTAAGTACACATGACATGTGTACGATGGCATCATTAGAGACATATGTACTGATGAAGTTTGCGAGACACACAGACGAAAATGTTTACAAGGTAATTATCGTCTTGCATGTTAATAAAAAAATGGGCCAAGTGGCTCTGAAGTCCTTTGGACTAATACGTCTATATGTGACCCCGGCTAACCAAATGAGTGATAAGTCGGAAAAATTGTAACATTGTTTTCTTACATCCTTGTAAAGGTTTGGTAGGGTGCTTTACACGGTTTCAAAAAATATGACTGCTACAAAAATTGGCAAAGTTATGGAGCATTGAACATGGTAGGGATCAAAAAGTGAAAATGAAGAAAACGGCTGTTGAAGTTTTACATTATATATGCAAATGGATTGCATGGAAATATTACATGCATGACATTAAAATGTGGCACATAGTATGTAATATGTGTTATGTTGCAATGATACACTGGAAGTACAAATGTGCTGCTACAAAGACTTATGCCAGATTATGTCTTCATGTGTAAAACTAAGAGGACAGATTACAAATAAGGGTATTGGTTGAATTGTATTTGTCTCGACTCAAAAGGCTTTATTGTGCCTTCATCGATTATAAGAAAGCATTTGATTTAGTAGACCGGTCCTCCCTGTGGTCCAAGATAATTTCATGCGGTATTGGTCGCTAGGTGGCATAAGGTGGTACTTGTTTATTTTGTCACTGCGTGATTCAAAATCATTTTTGCAATTTAACGTTTAATTTTGTCTGTGACACTAGTGTAGAATTAGTGTCAACGTATTGCACTGTTTGCTTAAACAAACATTTTATAAATTGTCACCACCAACGCTGTTAAATCTTGTACTTAAATTATTTGGGCGATAATACAGGTCGATTTGATTTTCGCGCTAGCAGGCTTACGTACACAACATACTAAGGCAGGGGCAGTCCCCTTATAAACTATATACTAACAGGCCTTTTCAACAAGACGTTCTTTTATACCCAGAATCGCCTTGGGGGTGAAAACCTCTGACTTTTCTTTGCACGGGCACTAAACGTCTTGTTACTTTGCACAGGCCTGCTGAGCGTGAACAATCATACGACCTGTAATATTGCCATTGATTATCGCCAACCCACTCTTTAATAACCTAGAAATTTGCATTATTTTTAGTACAATTATACAGTTTTAGAATATTTTATTATTTTCAATTATTTATTATTTTTATGAGACATTCTCATTTTATTCCTCACCATTTCGAGGAAAGATAATGTCACCAGCATTTTTATTATGTGTTTTATTTGTATCCTGTTCTGCTGCTTCGAGAGGTCACGATTTTACGCTGTGCCAGCCACTTAGTCCCCAACGGTCGGCTGTCATTTTAATAGTTTCTCAGTACATGAGAACACAACATTCCTTGTCACATCTTCACAGTTTGCCATGTCTTAATCTTTGCTTTAATAGAAAGTTACTGCCAATCCCCCGCTCTAAGTCAACATTTAAATTGGCAATTATTTTACTACTAGCAGGAGATGTAAGTCTTAATCCTGGACCTGCTATCAGGCGCAATATTCGACTAGCCACCACTAACGTTCGATCTATTCGAGACAAAACAGCCTCGCTTACCGATTTATTAACTTCCAAGACAATAGACATCCTTGCAGTCACTGAGACCTGGCTCAGACCACATGACACAGCTGCATGCATTGCTGACATTTCTCCTTCCAGTTTCACCTTCCATCATCGCCCACGTTCAGTTGGGCGAGGTGGTGGTGTTGGATTTCTCGTCTCAAAACAGTTCAAAGTTAATTTGCATTAAAATCCTGATTACTCCAGCTTTGAGGCCATATGTGCCGAAATTTCCGATTCATCTTTCTCTGCTTATTTTGTGTGCACTTATCGCCCTCCAGGACACCCTGCCCATTTCTTTGAAGAATTCCAGGATCTACTTGAAAATCTGGCAACTATTTATTCAGAATTTTATATACTCGGTGATTTTAATCTTCATCTGGACACCTTCATCAACAACAAGTACATTTAATGACATTCTGGCATCCTATGACATGAAACAACATGTTACCTTCTCAACACACATACATGGCCACTGGCTCGATCTCTCAATCACCCGTTCAGATTGTAACAATATTCAGACACCTACTGCTTCAGATGGTTTATCAGACCACCACACTGTCATTGCTGATCTCAAAGTTCCTAGAATTCCCGTAGAGTCCAAACACAATGTGTTTTACTGACCGATCCATAAGACTGACATTGCCGCATTAATGACAGACATCCTTAAATCCGACCTCATCAGTAAACCCAAAGAACATCTGTCAGATCTGTGTCAACAGTACTGTCAAGTACTCAAAGATTTACTTAATAAACATGCACCCCTGAGATCTAAATCTATGTCCCAAAAGCCACATGCTCCATGGATGACTCCTGAAATTCTACAATCTAAAAAACACCGGCGCTATCTTGAACGTGTATGGCGCAAATCACGCTCGCCTTTAGTCAGATCACGATATTCTATACAGTGTCACTACTGCAACAGACAAATGGCCAAAGCTAAATCAAATTATTACACAAACATGGTCTCAAGTAACTCTGATAACCCACGTCAGCTATGGAACTGCATAAATCATATTTTACACAGACGGCCGCCTCCATCTCTACCTAGTCATATGTCAGTCAAATCTGTGTGTGACTCGTTTTCTAGTAATTTCAAAGATAAAATAAGTCTTATACGTTCTGCTTTTCCATGTCACACTTTAAGTACTGTAAATGTGGACTCCCCACAAGTAAATTCTCCACTTGTATTGTTTGAGCCAGTCACAGTTGATGAAGTGAGGAAAATAATAATGTCCTCCCCAAATAAGTCATGCGATCTCGATCCATTACCAACCATACTACTAAAAGCATGTCTTGACTCTTTACTTGGTACAATAACGAATATCATAAATTTATCACTAAGTTCGGGTAAATTCCCAGATGATTTTAAACACGCACATGTAAATCCTGTTCTCAAGAAGACTTCTCTGCCAAAAGATGATTTCAAAAATTATAGGCCAATTTCTAATCTTAGGTGTCATATCAGCTCAACTTGTTTATCCAGTGTGCTCCAATCAGCATACAAACAATTTCATTCTAGAGACTGCTCTCCTAAAAGTACACAATGATGTTATATTAAACATTGATAAAGGCAAAGTAACTGCACTTAGCTTGCTTGATCTGTCTGCCGCCTTTGATACCATTGATCACAACACTCTTGTCAAACGTTTATCAATGTGGCATGGCATATCTGGCACAGCTATGACCTGGTTTTCTTCATATCTAACCAATAGACATCAGTGTATAAAGATAAATAATTACTTTTCAACCTCACTCCCCAATTCATGTGGCATTCCCCAGGGTTCCGTTCTTGGGCCTTTGCTTTTCACTCTCTACACTATGCCACTCAGCTCTGTAATCCAAAGTCATAACTTGGATCATCACCTTTATGCAGATGACACACAGATCTACATTTCCTTGGCCACGCCTGATACAAGTCACTCCCTAAACCAACTCAACGATTGTCTCCAAGATGTTTTTTTATGGATGACCGATAACAAATTAAAATTAAATGCAGACAAACTGAATTCCTCATCATTGGTACTCCAATGCAGCGAGGTAAACTTAACGACTTTTTTCCAACACGCATCCTGAGTCAAAATATCACACCAGCAGCATCAGTACGGAATCTAGGAGTGACCTTTGATTGGGACTTCAATTTCAGACAACATATATCCCAAACGTGCCGTTGCTGTTTTTATCATTTCCGTGATCTTCGCCGCATTCGCCGACATATGTCGCTTTCTGTTGCTAAGACTATCGCAACAGCTCTTGTTAGCAGCAGATTAGATTATTGCAATTCCCTCCTTCATAATATTGCTATCAAGGATATTGCAAAACTACAACGCGTCCAAAATTGTTTAGCAAGGATAGTCACACAATCTCCTCGATTCTCCCGCTCAGTGCCACTTCTAAAATCACTGCATTGGCTCCCCTTGCGATATCGCATTATGTTTAAGATCTGCACAATCACGTACCAAACCCTTTCATCCAAACAACCTAGTTATTTACATTCAATGCTCACACCGGCTAGACAAGTCAGACAACTTCGGTCGTCTAGTTCGAAGTTGCTATCTGTTCCTAAAGTTAAGACAAAGGCTGGAACTCGAGCTTTTTTAGTTGCCGCGCCAACTATATGGAATTCGCTTCCCGTTAATGTTAAATTAGCAGAAAATATTGTTACATTTCGTCGTCACCTCAAAACCTATCTTTTGAATATCGCCTATCCTCCCTAGCTTCCTAGCACATCCATCCATTTGTTGACGACTTTCGCCTAGCACACGAGTATGAGAATGCTTAATCCTTTGGTTTTGGTGCACCACTGAGCTCGGATTGTCTGAGGATATTGGCGCATAAGAAGTTATTTATTATTATTATTATTAATGGTATTGTGTTGAAAGTTGTATACAACATGTACAAAAATGCTAAATCATGTATAAATCAGGGCCAGGCTGTGTCAGCCTTCTTCTCATGTGATGTATAGGTATGGCAAGTAGAAAACTTGTGTCCTTTGTTATTTGCTATTTACCTGAATCATTTTGAACACTGTTAGTCACAATTATAACGGACTTGACATGGCAGCTGGTGAAATTTACAACAACCTTAGTGATGATGATGTAGAAAATGCATGTTCTACTATATGCTGATGACACTAGAATGATTCAATCAAATACAGATTTCTTGCTTGTGTATAGCGGAACTATGTCAACTCTTCTAATGGTTGACATTTAGTTGTTTCAGGTGTCAACTATATTGTGAATCTGTAATTATTAGTTTATATTGTTACAATTGATTTACACAGTACCACGTCTACACAAGGCATGGCAAGCGTAAACAGAACAGTAGAATGCATTTGATATCAATAAAGAGTAGGATATTTCATTCTATAGTTGTCCAGAATATTAATTTTCTATGTTTGTCACCTACAGGTTCCTACAGACAATACATCTTTAACCAATAGACACCACAGTCACACCATTTTATAATAATTAAATGAACATCAAAATAAACACAACTTGCAATTATAGAAAATCAATAGTTTTGAAGATAAAAAGTGTTAGGCAACTGTTCAGTCTAACAGGGGTCAAGTGTGTCTACTCTGCCTAGGTGCTGTGACCAATTAAAGATTAGTCAAGGTCTCAATGGAACAGCAGCACTAGGCTGCAGAGTTTAGTCATGCTGTTGACTTTGTGGTCTCAAGGGCCCTTCTCAAAACCACATCACTAGATAATGTAAAACTTTTGCACTTTTGGGGCCCCTTAGGTGCCCTTAGAATGATTCAATCAAATACAGATTTCTTGTATATAGTGGCAGCACCGTAAGATACATCTATGCAAAATTAGAAAAAAAGTTGCTGAACAGTTTTTGAAAAAATAGGCAAAATGTTACATTTTTACCAGTTTTGGGGTCCTAGGGAGCCCTTAAAATGATTCAATCAAATACAGATTTCTCGTGCATAGTGGCAGTGCCCTAAGATGCCTATGCAAAATTAGAGATAAAGTTGCTGAACAGTTTCTAAGATACGGACCTTCGGCCAAAGGACTAAAAATATAACAATAAAAATTAACAATCCTGAAGAGAGTTCAGTAATCTAATACAACAATGAACTGGTGCCGTACCCTCTGCTGCATTGCCAAAGGGGTAGAAGAATGCAACAAGGACGTTGACGAAGATGGCGAAGAAGAAGGAGATCCTCTTCCACAGAGACATATGACTGCTGAACCAGAAGAGAACCGGACTCGCTGTGAACACAACACAACAATGCTGCTAAAGACTGGCTTCACACCACTTCCTAACATAACAAGCTTAAGAATATACATGCATAGTGTATAGTCAGGCAGATTACCTAGTGCCAGGCTCAACTGAAAGATCATTGTAAACATGTGAACCTCCAAGTAAAAAAGGATCATACTAATATCGTAGACAGATATATGCAAAAATAATAGCATTGTCTGATGCTGACCAAGGTTTCAAAGTGATCTTGAAAGCTCTGTCGATTCTAAAAGGTATTTAAATTTCTTCTTTTAATAGTTTTACCTGTTCGGTGCATATTTTACACAAGAATTTTTCCAAACTTTGTTGATTGCTGCACTAATCTGCATTTTGCGTTCCTCGAACTTATGACCGCAATGTAAAACATTTAGTTAATCAAGACCCTCAGAATGTGCCAAATTTGAAAGAAAAGATCATTTATAGGTTGGTGTCCCTATAGTCCCCAATGGGGAAAACTAGTTTTCTGCAGATTTCTATCTGAAAAAGCTGCATTCACTTGAGTAACTGAGAGAGGCTACTCACAGCGTAGTTTCTTCTGCCAGTTCATCTCAGCAAACATGTCTTCGTGCCTCGTGAAGAAGTAGGGCACCTTGCTGCCCTGCTCGTCTCGCTTGGCACTCATGTAGATCCTGGACTTGGTCTCTGCCGTCAGGTATTCGCACTCCTGGGGGATGGGGAAGACAATCTGCTCCATGGTGCGGTCCTCTCGCACAATCTACACATGACAGGGAGATGTCAACCACAGGAAGGATGGCACAGTGAGGGAGACACTGCGTGAGGTTTGAATGGGGTGTGAGTGAGGTATTTGCAAGGTCTGAGTGAAGTATTTGCAAGGTCTGAGTGGGGCATTTGTAAAGTCTGAGTGAGGTATTTGCAAGGTCTGAGTGAGGTATTTGCAAGGTCTGAGTGAGGTATTTGCAAGGTCTGAGTGAGGTATTTGCAAGGTCTGAGTACAGTATTTGCAAAGTCCGAGCAAGGTCTGTGCATGGTCTGAGCAAGGTCTATGCAAAGTCTGCGTGGTCTGTGCAAAGTTTATGCATTGTCTACAGGAGGTCTGTATGATGTCTGTTGTTAAACCATTCTTTTAGGCATATTTCGTAACTACGATCCCTCAGTTTTGGTATCATTTTAGTTGCTCTCCTCTGTATTCTTTTTAGCATATCTATGTCCTTCTTGCGATATGGCCTCCATGCTTGTATACAATATTCTAAATGAGGCCTCACTATTGCTTTGTACAGCGGTACTATTTGTTCTTTTTCCTTATACGCTATAATTCGTCTAATTAATCCAGGGATTTGAGAGAGAGAGAGAGAGAGAGAGAGAGAGAGAGAGAGAGAGAGATATATATATATATATTATATTCCACTTGCCTCAATCTGTGCAGTGTGAGCGGCGTAGTACTCGAATGCGATGTCGATGTAGTTGCCCCCAGCTCCAGGTTTCAACAGCTCAGCCAACTCCTTGTTGTGTTTCGCAAGCTGCAGCAGAGATGACAGGATGTCAGTGACCCCACCACCACTCAGGTCACCACCAGGTGGCAGCAGAGTACCCCACCCACATGTTTACAACGTTTTGTTTACACCCCCAGCATGACCCAAGACTGCCTGTATCGGTTACGGCCCAGTGGTTGCAGTCACATTCGGCTCAACAATGCTGCCTGGAGAAGCAGGGGTGGCACTCCATCGGCCCACCCATCGAGGTTGTCGTGGGGGTGCATGCAAACAATGACCGATACGTGTACTTATGTCAGCGCGACCAACAACTCCCATTAAGCCTGTACCTCGACGTGACAACTTGATTACTCTGACATTACCATACAATCCTTGCAACTGCACAAACCTTGCTCTGCTAAATGCAAGATCCGTCAGGAACAAAACTTATTTCATTACCGATTATATCCACGAACATGATCTTGACATCATCGCGCTTACAGAGACATGGCTGACAGATGACCCTAAGGACATCCCAAACACCAGCATGTTGACCCCGGATGGATACAACTTCGTCCACCAACCTCGGCCAGACCGACGAGGTGGGGGAATCGGTGTTTATACAAGTCGTGTATCAAAATGATCTTATCGCGACACTGGTCAGGATTGTCCTTCCAGTGCCTCGAGGTGGTGTTTGCTACACCATCAAGTGTTATCAGGTTATTACTCGTTTACAGACGTCCATCCACAGACCAAGGCGGTGTTTCTTTCAAAACATTTATGGCCGAGTTCACCAATCTCCTGGAACTTTTCACAGCACAGTTGACTGGATTAATTATCATGGGCGATTTTAACATCCACTATGGAAAGGCCGGAAATAAAGACTCAAAAGACTCTGATCTCCTGCACGTCACCAACTTGCAGCAACATGTTCGTGATCCGACACACACCATCGGCAATATTTTGGACCTAGTAATTTCACCATCGTCAGGAAGCGTTCTGATATCAGTGACGGTGGGATCCCTGCTCACCGATCACCACGCTGTACACTGCCTGCTCCAAGCACCAAAGCCGAACCGAACAAAGAAGCGGGTTTCTTATCGAAAATATGCTGCGATTAATCCCACGAATTTCAGATCAGATTTCGAACTTTCACACCTGGCAACACGCCCGTGTAACAACATTGCAGACTTGTTGCAACAGTATGACACTTCCTTGCAAGAACTGTTAGACAGCCACGCTCCGTTGATCACACGGTCAAGTACTGTGCGTCCCAACACGCCTTGGCACACAGTGGAATTATCGCTTGCTAAGCGAAAGCTCCGACAAGCAGAGCGGAAATGGAGACTGACAAAGCTGCAGATTCACCGAGACATCTACACTGGACAGCGTGAAACTTACAAACAGCAAATACAGTCTGTGAAAGCCAAGTTCTACACAACAAAAATTTATGAATGTGCCGTAACAACAAAGCACTGTTCAGGATCATGGATGACTTGATGAAGAGAAAAACTACTCCAAAACAGCCCAGTCTTATGACTGGTATAGCACAACTGGCAGATGACTTTCTCATGCACTTCACATGCAAAGTGTTAGACATTCGAAGTCAGTTAGCGAGTAGACGCCTGCAAACTGTCAATGCTGAGTATGTGCATTGTGACAGTCTTGCACAGTCAATGCGTTTTACGGCATCACCACAGACAGCGTTCTCTCTTTGGTAAGGAAGTGTCCAACAAAATCAAGCACGCTTGATCCACTTCCTACCTCACTCGTGAAAACCAACATTGACATTCTTGCACCGACATTAGCTACAATCATCAACATGTCGCTCGAATCGGGGTCCATGCCGGCCAACTTCAAACATGCTGTGATCACACCACTATTAAAGAAACCAAACCTTGATTCAGACTCGATGAACAACTACCGGCCTATATCGAACTTGTCATTTGTTTCTAAGTTACTGGAGCGCCACGTAGCAGTCCAACTTTGCCAGCATCTAGACGACAACAATTTGATGGACATTTTCCAAAGTGCATACAGACAACATCACAGCACTGAGACAGCACTGGTGCGCATTCAGAATGACCATCTCCATTCCCTTGACAAAAGGTAAGGTGTGCTGGCAGTACTGCTCGATATGAGTGCGGCGTTTGATACTGTTGACCACTCGATATTAATCAACCAGCTGCGCAGCATAGGCATTGAAGGCATCGCACTGAAATGGCTGGAGTCATACCTGTCGAACCGGACTCAGTCAGTGTGCATTAGTGGCCACAACTCAAATAGAACATTGCTCGAATCTGGCATCCCACAGGGGTCTGTGCTGGGCCCAATTCTCTTCTCCATATACACTCTGCCATTGGGTGCTATCTTCAGAACGCACAAGATGCAATGCCATCTTTATGCAGATGACGCCCAATTGTATGTTGACTTGAGTGGAACGCGGGATGGAGAAGCCGCTGTTGCGGTTGACCGCATCGAGCGATGCATCGAAGAAGTGAAGCAGTGGATGTCAGACCACAATCTACTGCTGAACGAAAACAAGACCGAGGCTATTATCATCTCGGCACCAAATCGTAAACACCTGCATGACGTTTCGTGTGTTAGTGTATGCGGACGTAACATTGTTCCGTCACCGACCATCCGCAACATCGGGATTACAATCGACTCTGGACTAACAATGTCGTCACACGTGTCACAGATGTCCAAGTCAGCATACTACCATCTCTACTCAATTTAAAAAATAAGACATTGTCTTACTACTGATGCATGTAAGACACTAGTCCACGCCCTGGTGACATCGCGGCTGGACTACAGTAATGCGGTCCTGTACGGCATCACCGAAGCACTTATGAACAAATTGCAGATGGTACAGAACTCGGCAGCAAGACTTATTTCAAGACACCGAAAGCACCAGCACATAACACCTGTGCTGGTCGAACTGCATTGGCTTCCAGTTCGCTGGCGTATCCAGTACAAACTGCTGGTCCTTGTTTTCATGGCTTTACATGGTCTTGCTCCAGCGTATATCCAAGATCTCATAATACCATATACGCCAACCCGCAACCTCCGATCTGCTGATCTCCATCTGCTTGTAGTCCCGCGCTACAACTTAGAGGGCTACGGCAGACGAGCTTTCTCCGTGTCTGGACCTGCGCTCTGGAACGCTCTGCCAATACACGTTCGTCAAATAGAGACTTTGAATAAATTCAAAACTTGCCTTAAAACGTATCTATTTAAGCAGGCCGTACATCGTCTGAGGAACTGTGCTGTAGGACACTTTTTACGAACATGTATTTAATCAATTAATTTATTTATATTATATAATGTATTTTAATTAATTTATTATTATTTATCTTTTAATACAATTTTATATATCATAATATATATTCTTTTACTTAATTATCTTAATATTTGTGCAAATGTGTCATGTATTTTAGTCACACTATATATATATACAATCTTGTAAATCTTAATAATTATTACATTTACCGGCATCTTTATACATATATATTTTTACATTTGTTTCCATGTACGTCTTATAATGTATGTACGCGCCTATGAACGGGCAGGTCCCGGAGATATGGCGCTATAGAAATGCTAGTAATAATAATAATAGTAATAATATGGTTATCAATATTTTGGTGCATTGTGCCAGGCGTTATACTCTTTCAGCCCATACGCAATGTGTCCTGGCATGGATTACACCACCATCCAAGGAAATGTACAAATCCATCCTATGGATTTCCACAATTGTGAGACATCATCGTCTTTGTCTAGCAGGTCATGTGATGTACCGAGACAAAGTAGCCAGGATTCCCTGGATTACTTTGGAAGCCAGTGGACCTTTAAAAAAGAGGTCACCCACAATTCTTTGAGAGATCACTGAGGACTAAAGGGAGCTAATCTATCAAAAGCCATGACAACCTGTAACCACTGAAAGGACTGCTTCTAGTCACCATGGCAAATGGACAACATAAGTATAACTCAACATTCACATACAAACAATCATATATTCGGACAACACACCTGGTGTGACAAGAGACTTGAGGTTGTCACAAGATTGTCACCTAGTATGACTAGAGACACAAAACTGTCACCTAGTATGACGAGATATCCAAGATTGTCACGCAGTTTGACGAGAGACAAAAGATTGTCACCTAGTACAGTCGCCCCTTGTTATAACGCGCCTCGTTATAACGTGGGTTCGGTTATAACGCGGTCGTTTGTGGACCCTAAATTTCTGCCACCAGGGGGAAATTAGTGTTATGGCAAACTATATTAACGCGGTAATTACTGTCACGTAGTGTGTGTGAAGTTATCCTCGTCTTTGTTCGCTACGTGTGCATTTTGAAAGACTAGTACATCTTGCTTAGGAATGAGGCAAGAATGGGATAAAACGTTTTAATGCAGCCTAGTCAGAAAGTTCAGTATGCTAACATTGCGTCACAAATATTTGCTTTTTCGCTGCGATGAACGCAAAGCTACTGGTGCGCCAAAATACGAATTCATCAACCACATATGAAATGGTGAATCGTTTGGCACAGTAAATGTGCATTCTAAATAGGTATTTTGATATTGCTTTATAGACGAGAAGTTCAGCCAACTGCGAGTGTATTTATTATAGTTCTAAATCTTTAGTCAACTCTAGCACAGCGTTTGTCAACTCATTTGCGTATTCAGCTGCTGAGTGCCAGGTTATTATTTTAGATATTACATCATTGGTACCATATTATTGTTCAGTGTGACAAGAGACCTGACAGTGCCACCCACCTGGTGTGCGAGGATGTAAATGTTGTGTCCCACGTGTCGTGGATGAGTCCTCTCCATCTCATCATCATCGTCATCCTCTCCGTCATCGCTGTCATCGTCGTCATCCATTCCCTCCCCCTCCATCTCCTCCTCATGGTACGCCTGCTTTGCCACGTCCACCTACAACAATGAACAGTGACGTCCCACCATACAAAGAACCTTGCTGTTA
Source organism: Paraescarpia echinospica (assembly GCA_020002185.1). Taxonomy (NCBI): domain Eukaryota; kingdom Metazoa; phylum Annelida; class Polychaeta; order Sabellida; family Siboglinidae; genus Paraescarpia; species Paraescarpia echinospica. The sequence goes on along the minus strand of CM034531.1, from coordinate 93,900,324 downwards.
CGACCACCTCAGAAATGTGACCCACAAAACCGTGCAAATATTGGTACTGATATCGGACCCCAAAATAGACAATTCATAATTAAGACCTGTCTGTATGTTGAAAATGTTCAGTCGCATGGTGGTTGTATTTCCAGGGAGGCCGCACTACCATTCATCTGGTCAGTGATCACCAAGTTTTTGCGACTGCACATGTGTGAACATGGGATTATGGGAAAGTGTGTGTTCAACATGTCAATGTAAACAGAGAGTATTTGTGTGTTGCTTGTGTGATATCAAATTCACTTTGAACGCAGGCATCAAAGTCAAGTGTTTAGTTAAACTGAATTTTGTGCTATGCAGATGAATGCAATTTTACCAACGATATTTTGCAGAGCCAAAATTAACCGATCTCCAAACAGGGCAATGGTGTTCATATTTCCAGGATGGATATATTTCTAAGGTGGTTATACTTCATTAATTTATATTCATTTATAAAAAAATATTAGTTATAATACTGTACATGTGGGGGTAGGGAGCACGGTTGTTATGGTTGACTTACCAGGGAGATGTGCCCCGATGTGCCCCTGTGGGGGTAGGGAGTAGGGTTGTCACAGTTGACATACCAGGGAGATGTGCCCTATGTGAGGGATAGGGAGCACGGTTGTCATGGTTAACTTACCAGTGAGATGTGCCCCATATGAGGGATAGGGAGTAGGGCTGTCACGGTTGACTTACCAGGTAGATAGATGTGCCCCATGTGAGGGATAGGGAGCACAGTTGTCATGGTTGACTTACCAGGGAGATATGCCCTATGTTAGGGGTAGGGAGCACGGTTGTCACGGCTGACTTACCAAGGAGATAGATGTGCCCTATGTTAGGGATAGGGAGCACGGTTGTCATGGTTGACTTACCAGGGAGATGTGTCCCATATGAGAGATAGGGAATAGGGCTGTCACAATTGACTTACCAAGGAGATAGATGTGCCCCATATGAGGGATAGGGAGCATGGTTGTCATGGTTGACTTACCAGGGAGATGTGCCCCATATGAGGGATAGGGAGTAGGGTTGTCATGGTTGACTTACCAGGTAGATAGATGTGCCCCATGTGGTGGGTAGGGAGCATGGTTGTCATGGTTGACTTACCAGAGATATAGATATGCTTCATGTGGGGGTTAGGAGCATCGTTGTCATGATACTTACCATGGAGATGTGCCCCATATGAGGGATAGGGAGTAGGTTGGTCTTGGTTGTCTTACAAGGGAGATAGATTTGCTCCATGTGGGGGGTAGGGGGCACGGTTGTCAAGGTTTACTTACCATGGAGATAGATGTGCTCCATGTGGGTGCAGGGAGCATGGTTGTCATGGTTGACTTACCAGGGAGATAGATGTGCTCCATGTGGGGGGCAGGGAGCATGGTTAATCATGGTTTACTTACCAGGGAGATAGATGTGCCCCATGTGTGGGGCAGGGAGCATGGTTAATCATGGTTTACTTACCAGGGAGATAGATGTGCCCCATGTGGGGGGCAGGGAGCATGGTTAATCATGGTTTACTTACCAGGGAGATAGATGTGCTCCATGTGGGGGGCAGGGAGCACGGTTGTCATGGTTGACTTACCAGGAAGATAGATGTGCTCCATGTGGGGGGCAGGGAGCATGGTTAATCATGGTTTACTTACCAGGGAAATAGATGTGCCCCATGTGGGGGGCAGGGAGCACGGTTGTCATGATTTACTTATCAGGGAGATATATGTGCTCCATGTGGGGGGCAGGGAGCATGGTTAATCATGGTTTACTTACCAGGGAGATAGATGTGCCCCAAGTGGGGGGCAGGGAGCATGGTTAATCATGGTTTACTTACCAGGGAGATAGATGTGCCCCATGTGTGGGGCAGGGAGCACGGTTGTCATGATTTACTTACCAGGGAGATAGATGTGCCCCGTGTGGGAGGCAGGGAGCATGGTTGCCATGGTTTACTTACCAGGGAGACAGATATGCTCCCTGTGGGGGTTAGGGAGCACGGTTGTCATGGTTCACTTACCAGGGTGATGTGCTCCATGTGAGGGATAGGGAGCAGAGTCGTCACGGTTGACTTACCAGTTGCGCTGGACTCATGTTGTAGAGGATCCTCTCGGCGGTTTCACTGTCTCTCCGACTCTCCATGATAGCGAGCAGCAGGAGAGACGCGTTGTTCTGTCACAACACAATAAACACATCATTGTCAAACATACAAGATCATCTAATGGCTTCACATATTGTTTGTATGTTTTACCTGCCAATCTCACTTCCATCTGGATCTCACTGCACAAATATTTGCAGACCTAAAATTGCGCTCCTGGGTCAATTCTGGACAAACAGTCGACCAACTGCTGGCATCAGACTCGTTCAGACCCTTTTTAGTATTGTTTGTAACTCCTACAGATTTTGTGAGAAAGTTCTTATTGACATAGGAGACATTTTTTGGTTTTGTATGTTTGTTTACATTTGTTAAATAGGGTGCAAATGAATATAAATCAATTATTAACTCATCAATCAGTTTAAAACATGTCCAAAGAGCGAATCTCATGAATAATTTAACTTTGCGCAGTCAACTATGCCAAACTTTCATGAGATCCATTCAGTATATCCCAGTTTGCAAGTCGAGTTCCTTTTGAGCACGTACTGCAAACCTGTGTACGTGGATAATAACAGCAGTCTGGCAGGTGTGCCTCATTCAGGGTTGGCATATCATGTTTGGCAAGTTGTACACCAACAAGACAAAGAACAACATGCAGAAAAATACGCAATTGTATCTGCAATTAACCAAAATTCAGTGATCTAGCAAAATGTTAATTTCAAATGCAACTTTAAATGTTCTAACAAATTATTACGACAACACAAAAACAAGTGTTTACATGCCTACCTTGAGCTCGAGCACGAGGTCCATGCGGTACTTGCCCAGGGGGTTGATATCGTTTAAGATGAGGGCGATGACAATGTCAATGCCGTTAGACTCATGGCTCGCTATGGCGTTCTACAGATACATAACAGAGTGTCAGACAACGCACATAAGATCCACATTGGGATCACGTGGCTGAAGAAGTAATTATCTACCTCAAGTCTGGTGGCCAAGTCCAGAATTGGGTGATATTTTTACTTATTTCACAGTCAGTTTACCTTTTGTTCTCGTGACGTATCGACTGCTTTCAGCAGTCTTCTTCAGATGACTACCGCTAGATGGCGACACGGTAGTCCTTCAGCGCAGACGTAGTGTCGCCATCTAGCGGTAGTAGTCTGAAGAAGTCTGCTGAAAGCAGGCAAAACGTCACGAGAACAAAAGGTAAACTGACTGTGAAAAAGAAATAAGTAAAAATATCACTCATTTGACCAACCAGTCTGATGAACCTCTTCCCTCATACAAGTCCAGAATTGTTTACTTTCGTAGGGCACCCCCTACAGCAAAGGTTTGACCTGCCAGAGCTGTTGTCTATGATGTATGGCTTCTTGAATAGGTGGATGTCATTTGTGAAAATAATAGTAATAAGATAACTTCTATAGCAGCTAAATCCTTGGAAACCAAGCTCAGAGGCGCATCAAAACAAAAAAAGATTGGTCAATCTCAAAATCCATAAGTAGTATTCAAGTTGTCAAAAGATGGGTCAAGGCGCTAGGGAGCTATGATGGATAAGCAAGGTTGTAAAAATAAGTTTTTAAATGACGACAGAATTTTAAAATATTTTTAACTGATTTAACACTAAGAGGGAGCATATTCTAAAGAGTTGGTGCAGCAACAGAAAAAGCCCTAGTTCCAATGTTAGTGTTGACTCTAGGAACAAAAATTAGGTCAGAACTAGATGATCGACGCTGGATAGGTTTTCTTACAGGAGTAAGCAATGAATGCAAATAAGTTGGTTGCTTACTGGACAATGCCAGGTACGTAATGGTACAGATCTTAAATATTATACAATAATGTACAGGATGCCAATTCAGACTTCAAAAGTGGTACAGAGCGACAAAAACGAGGAGATCTTGTAACTACTCTTGCTAGATAATTTTGGACATGCTGAAGTTTTGTGAAATCCTTGCTAGCCATATTATAAAGGAGGGAATTGCAGTAGTTAAGTCTGCCGCTAACAAACGCTGTTGTAATAGTTTTAGCAACAGAAAATGACATATACCGGCGAATGCGGCAAAGATCACGAATATGATAAAAACAGCAGCGATATGTTTGAGATATGTGTTGTTGGAAATTGAAGTTACTATCAAAGATCATTCCTAGATTCCGCACCGAGGTTGCTGGCGTGATATATTGATTCAAAATACGCGCAGGGAAAAAAACCATCCAGTTTACTACGCTGCATTGGAGTACCAATAATGATCAATTCAGTTTTATTTGCATTTAATTTCAACTTGCTGTCAGTCATCCAGTGGAAGATATTTTGAAGGCAATCACTAAGTTGGCTAAGGGAGCGATTTGTATCCGGGGTAGCCAACGAAATGTAAATCTGAGTATCATCAGCATAAAGATGATGATCCAAGTTATGTCTTTGTATAACAGAGCTTAGTGGCGTGGTGTAATGAGTAAAAAGCAAAGGCCCAAGAACAGAAACCTGGGGAACAACAAATAAAGCCGGCAGTGCAGCTGAAAAGCAGTTCCCAATCTTTATAGTTTGGTATCTATCAGTTAGATATGAAGAAAACCAGCTTTGAGCTGTGCCAGATATGCCGCACCACTTTAATAAGCGTTCAATGAGAATGTTGTGATCAATCGTGTCGAAAGCGGCAGATAGATCTAGTAAGGTAAGTGCAGTCACTTTACCATTATTACTGTTCAAGTTAATGTCATTATGAACCTTTAAGAGGGCAGTCTCTGTTGAATGAAACTGTCTATGTGCCGATTGTGACACATTAGTTAAGACACTTGTGCTAACGTGAGACCTTAGACGACTTGCTACAACCTTTTCTATATTATCTTGGAAATAAAGCTGAGGTTAGAAATAGATCTATAACTGTTTAGATCTTGTTTAGGCAGAGATGACTTCTTAAGAAGTGGTGTGACATGGGCATATTTGAAATCATCAGGAAAACAGCCAGAGCAAAGTGAAGCATTTATAATATTTGTTATAGGTCCAATTAGTGTTTTGACACATGCTTTTAGCAGTATTGTTGGAAATGGATCAAGTGCACAAAATTTATTTGGGGAGGACATCATTATTTTCCTAACTTCATCAAATGTTGCAGGTTCAAGTGATACAAGTATAGAATTTACTTGTGGAAAGTCCACAATGACATTACTTAAATTATGACGCGGGAAAGCAGAACAAATTATACTGATTTTATTCTTAAAGTGACTAGAGAATGAATCACATAGAGACTTAATTGATACATGATCAGGTAGCGATGGAGTAGGCCGTCTGTAGAATGTCATTGATGCAGTTCCATAACTGACGCGGGTTATCAGACTTATTTATGACCATATTTGTATAATAATCTGATTTAGCTTTGGCCATTTGTCTGTTACAGAAGTGACATGGCTTAGAATAGCGCGATCTATCTAATGGTGAGTGCGATTTGTGCCATACACACTCTAAATAACGACGACGCCTTTTAGATAGTATAATTTTGGAAGTCATCCATGGAGCCGGTGGCCTTTCAGACACATATTTGGATTTTATAGGTGCATGTTTGTTAAGTAATGCATTGAGTACTAGAGAGTACTGTTTATATAAGTCAGATAGATGTTTTTTTTATCTGTGATAAAGTCGGATATAAGGATATCAGCCATTAAAGCTGTAATGTCAATCCTATGAATGGCTCTGTAAGACACATTGTGTTTCGACTCTAATGGGGTTATAGAAACGTTAACATTAGCAATGACAGAATGGTGGTCTGATAACCCATCTGAAACAGTAGGTGCTTGGATATTATTACAAGTTGAATGGGTTATCAAGAGGTCAAACCAATGGCCATGTATGTGTCGAAAAGGTAACATGTTGTTTCAAATCAAATGATGCCAGAATATCATCAAACGTAGCTGTAGTTGTAGAAGTATATCCAAATGTAGATTACAATCACCAAGAATGTAAAATTCTGAATGAATTGCCAGATTTTCCAACATATCCAGAAATTTGCCGGATGTCCTGGAGGACGATAGATACAAACAAAGTATGCGGAGACAGAAGAATTTGAAATTTCAGCACAGATGGACTCAAAACTGGAGTATTCGGGGTTAGAATGTAATTTAACTTTGAACTGCTGTGATATAAGAAAGCCAACACCACCTCCACGGCCGACTAAACGTGGTCGATGGTGAAAGGTATAACCAGAAGGGGAAACGTCAGCAATGCAGGTGTATCATGTGGTCTGAGCCAGGTCTCAGTTACAGCTAGAATGTTTATTTTCTTTGAAATTAATAAATCACAAAGTGAGGCTGTCTTATCTCGTACAGATCGAACGTTTGTAGTGGTCACCCGAATGTTTCGTCTAACAGATGGCCCAGGATTGAGACTTACATCTCCTGCTAGTAATAAAATTATTGCTAATTTCAATGTTGGCATAGAGCGGGGGATTGGCAGGAACTTTCTATTATAACAAACATGAAGACATGGCAGGCTATGCAAAACTGAAATAGAATGATGGATTCTAGTGTGATTAGGAAAAAGCTCATTAAAATGATTGTCAATGGTTTGCATAAAAACAAAATCTTTATCCCTTATAGCTACAGAGCAAGACAAGCAGAAAACACCCAATAAGAATAATCATATTTAGTAGAAATTAATAGACCAAAACCATATAATTATATATCATATAGATAATAAATAGTAAAGAATGTTAAGCCCAGAGCTAAGGCTAAGGCGTAAGTCAAAAACTAAATTATATTTACAAGATCAGTAGAGTCTCAATTTTAACAATAAAGCCTACTTTATTTAATTAGAAAATGTTGAACCGGGGCCAACTCCGGTAACTAAATTGAGACTTACAGGCCTATTAAGGGAGGGAGAACTATTTATATTTATTAAAATTCACTCAGCCGTAGCCTTAGATAGACAGAAACTGACTGCAGTGCCAATCGCTCAATGGCAGTGTCTTATAGTTCACAACTCAAAAGCACCATGATTCCGTTTTAAATAACGTTTCATTATAATAATATAAAATGCCAATAATAATCTAAAAGGTCAACAGAAAAAAAAACACAGGCAGCACGTTTTGTAACTTAATCATTTAACAGTGTAATAGTTACAAAGGACAACATTTAAAAAACTAAACATTGCCGACCGGCGAAAGTGAGCGATAATCATAACGCCTTTAATGCTGGTTTTATTAAGTTGAATATGACAGGACCAAAACTTGTTAAAATATGCTTATAGTTTAAATATACTTAGATTCTGGTTCTGTAGCACATAAGTTACATAATATTAAAAGTAATCTATTCAAAATAATTAGTATACTATAATTGAACATTAGATGAAGAATAAATTTTGAAAGTAAACATTATGCCACGCCCCTTAGCAAATCATATTGTGTTTCTTCGCTTGGCGGCCATCTTGAAAAATGGCCACCAAATCCAATGTCCTCATGTAATAATAACTACATCACATTTCTGATGTGAACTTTTAGATTTTGGGGGGCAAGGATTTCAAATATGAACTTCTCGGACATTCGCATCCACCATTTTTAAAGATAGCAGTCGTCAATAAAAATATCACCATATCTTACTAACTATATCACACAGACCAGATATTTTTATGTTTGTGTATAGGATTGTGGGCAACTCTCCTCCAACCATTGCCAACAGGAGAAGGTAAAGCTGATTTAGGTACATGTGCATGTTGCCACACTGCAACTTGGAAGTTGACCTTGAGGAGGTGATGATGCAGTGCATCCTTTGTGGGTGGCAAGTGTTCTGTGCTGCTCTGTTTCTTGGAGAACATCTGATTGCGTCAAATGTCGGCGAAGGTCAAAAGTAATATGTATTTAAAATCGCCTTAACCGAAAACTCTATTTGGACTAGATTATGTCGTTCTTAAGATAGGTGAATGATAGGCTTTGATGGGCGCCATCTTTAAAAATATCAATGTCAGTGAAGGTTAAATATAATATTTTTTAAACCGGTGTCCACAAGCCTATACACAAACATAAAAACATTTGTTCTATGTGATGTAGTTACGAAGATATGGTGATATTTGTATTGACGACAGCCATTATTAAAAATGATGGATGTGAATGTCCCAGAAGTTCAAATTTAAAATATTTGAAATCCTTCATCCCTAAAACCTACAAATTGACACCAGAAGTATGGTTTTAGGTGATGCAGTTATTATTATATGAGGACAATGGATTTGGTGGCCATTTTTCAAGATGGCCGCCAAGCCAAGAAACACATTTTCACAAGTGACATCCACCTGAACAGGGAGCCTTAGGTCATAGACAACAGATCTGGCAGGTCAAACCTTTGCTGTAGGGGGTACCCTACGAAAGTCAGTTTCTAAGCTCCTTTTTCCAGTTGGCCATCAGAATACTCCAGTTAGAATATAATAAAATGGTTTATTTCGGGTAAATATATGTAGATACAAAAATGCATAAAAATATATCAAAAATTAACACAAAAACAATCATGTGTTTGTGTGTGTGTGTGTGTGTGTGTGTGTGTGTGTGTGTGTGTGTGTGTGTATGTACATATACAGGCCTGTAGTATGTCTGCTTGGGTGTCTGTGTTTTTTGATCGGCTATTGCAGGCTCACCAAACCTCCAAATGCACCCCCGAAATCTCCAATAGCTCACAATAAATCTCACCCTTCAACTACACCCCCATTAAGGCTCGTCAATTCAAGTGGAAATATATTTTCCTTCAAGCAGAACTCTTACATCAGTGGGGTGCATATGCACTCATTGCACCCCCTTAGCCTATGGGCCTATAGTAACACCACCTATGTTACGTTTCTCCCACCTGGTTCTCATGACACGGTCCCTGGCAATACTCGGTGAGACTCTCGAGGGTTTGGTTGATGAGGGACACATTTCCCTCATTGATGTAGATGCCCAGCAGTCCCAGACCTCCCGTGGTGCTTCCGCAGATACAGTCGAGGAACTGCAGCGTCTCACACACCATGTTGTAGTGGGTGCGACTGTTTTGGTGTCTCAGGTAGTTCTGTAAGGAAGAAAATTGCTCAACCATGACCATTGATACTGTGACCATTGCTCAACTGTGACCATTGCTTAACCATAATACAACCATGGCTATTATGCAACTGTAAACATTGCTCAGCCATGACTATCATTCAACTTTCAAGCATAACCATTGTTCAACTCTGACCATCATTCAAGCATGACCATTGCTTAGCTATGATCATCACTAGTCTTACTACAGTGACCACAGCATGTCTCATGTAGCTTGTGAGCCAGGGAGGGACATAGAGACAGAGAGTAAGAAGAGGATGGAGATAGACGGGAAGAAACAGAACTGTACAGAAAGATACAGGACACTGCTTAATGGAACAATTGGCAACCCACAAAATGTTCACCAAAAAGTGACATATAAATATGTTTAAATGTTATTTTACATTTTGTTAGGGATAATTGCTGAGGGATAATTGCACATACTTTTTAGAAATACATGTTAATCTTTTTACAGCAGGTAATAAATGTATGATCTAGTGAAGAAAACGAATGAGTGAAGAATGGAGGAGCAGGGGAGGAGAAGAAACTGGTGTTGAGTAGATTAATGTTGGCTGGACACATGGAAGGAGAAGGTGGGGAATGGTGGAGAGCAGGTGCCTTCAGAGTGGAGGGTAGAAGTAGGTGGGGAATGGTGGAGAGCAGGTGCCTTCAGAGTGGAGGGTGGAAGTAGGTGGGGAATGGTGGAGAGCAGGTGCCTTCAGAGTGGAGGGTAGAAGTAGGTGGGGAATGGTGGAGAGCAGATGCCTTCAGAGTGGAGGGTAGAAGTAGGTGGGGAATGGTGGAGAGCAGGTGTCTTCAGAGTGGAGGGTAGAAGTAGGTGGGGAATGGTGGAGAGCTGATGCCTTCAGAGTGGAGGGTAAAAGTAGGTGGGGAATGGTGGAGAGCAGGTGCCTTCAGAGTGGAGGGTGGAAGTAGTTGGGAATGGTGGAGAGCAGGTGCCTTCAGAGTGGAGGGTAGAAGTAGGTGGGGAATGGTGGAGAGCAGGTGCCTTCAGAGTGGAGGGTAGAAGTAGGTGGGGAATGGTGGAGAGCAGGTGCCTTCAGAGTGGAGGGTAGAAGTAGGTGGGGAATGGTAGAGAGCAGGTGCCTTCAGAGTCGAGGGCAGAAGTAGGTGGGGAATGGTGGAGAGCAGGTGCCTTCAGAGTGGAGGGTAGAAGTAGGTGGGGAATGGTGGAGAGCAGGTGCCTTCAGAGTGGAGGGTAGAAGTAGGTGGGGAATGGTGGAGAGCAGGTGCCTTCAGAGTGGAGGGTAGAAGTAGGTGGGGAATGGTGGAGAGCAGGTGCCTTCAGAGTGGACGGTAGAAGGAGAAGACCGTGACTGAGACGGAAGGACTGTCAAAAAAGATTTGATTGGCAGAGGAATGGAGAATGAGGGTTAGAGATATACGGAAGGGGATGAAGTGTGGAGACGACAACATGGAACCAAAGAAAGAAAACAAACCAAAATTGATTCACCTCAGATGCCAGAATGTACAAACAAGAGGGCAAATACAGTGTCCTGGTTGTGGTTCCAGTGTTGTGATTACCTGCAGGTCTGGGTTGTGCGTCTAGTAGTGATTACCTGCAGGTCCTGGTTGTGGTTCTAGTATTGTGATTACCTGCAGGTCCTGGTTGTGGTTCTACTATTGTGATTACCTGCAGGTCCTCATTGTGGTTGTAGTATTGTGATTACCTGTATGTCCTGGTTGTGGTTCTAATATTGTGATTACCTGCAGGTCCTCGTTGTGGTTCTACTATTATGATTACCTGCAGGTCCTGGTTGTGGTTCTACTATTGTGATTACCTGCAGGTCCTGGTTGTGATTCTAGTATTGTGATTACTTGCAGGTTCTGGTTGTGGTTCTACTATTGTGATTATCTGCAGGTCCTGGTTGTGGTTCTACTTTTGTGATTACATGCAGGTCCGGGTTGTGGTTCTAGTATTGTGATTACCTGCAAGTCCTGGTTGTGGTTCTAGTGTTGTGATTACCTGCAAGTCCTGATTGTGGGTCTACTATTGTGATTACCTGCAGGTCTGAGTTGTGGATCTAGTATTGTGATTACCTGCAGGTTCTGGTTGTGGTTCTACTATTGTGATTATCTGCAGGTCCTGGTTGTGGTTCTACTTTTGTGATTACATGCAGGTCTGGGTTGTAGTTCTAGTATTGTGATTACCTGCAAGTCCTGGTTGTGGTTCTAGTATTGTGATTACCTGCAGGTCCTGATTGTGGTTCTACTATTGTGATTACCTGCAGGTCCTGGTTGTGTTTCTAGTATTGTGATTACCTGCAGGTCCTGTTTGTGGTTCTAGTCTTGTGATTACCTGCAGGTCCTGGTTGTGGTTCTAGTATTGTGATTACTGCAGGTCCTGGTTGTGATTCTAGTATTGTGATTACCTGCAGGTTCTGGTTGTGGTTCTACTATTGTGATTACCTGCAGGTCCTGATTGTGGTTCTACTATTGTGATTACCTGCAGGTCCTGGTTGTGGTTCTAGTATTGTGAGTACCTGCAGGTCCTGTTTGTGGTTCTAGTCTTGTGATTACCTGCAGGTCCTGGTTGTGGTTCTAGTATTGTGATTACCTGCAGGTCCTGGTTGTGATTCTAGTATTGTGATTACCTGCAGGTTCTGGTTGTGGTTCTACTATTGTGATTATCTGCAGGTCCTGGTTGTGGTTCTACTTTTGTGATTACATGCAGGTCCGGGTTGTGGTTCTAGTATTGTGATTACCTGCAAGTCCTGGTTGTGGTTCTAGTGTTGTGATTACCTGCAAGTCCTGGTTGTGGTTCTACTATTGTGATTACCTGCAGGTCTGAGTTGTGGTTCTAGTATTGTGATTACCTGCAGGTCCTGATTGTGGTTCTTCTATTGTGATTACCTGCAGGTCCTGGTTGTGATTCTAGTACCGTGATTACCTGCAGGTCCTGGTTGTGGTTCTAGTATTGTGATTACCTGCAGGTCCTGTTTGTGGTTCTAGTATTGTGATTACCTGCAGGTCCTGGTTGTGGTTCTCACACAGCAGCTGCAGGAAGCGTAGAATGGGCTGCATCATGGCGATCTTGGGAGACATCTTCTTGTCGTCCTCGTCCTTCGAGGTCTTCTCGCCTGATTCAGGGGCGAGGACCGCTGCATCCTCCCCCCGCTCGGCCACCTTTGTTTGCACCGCCATGTAAGCATTCACCGTCGTCTTGGACGCGTCCAGCAGCTGCTCCTTCAAAGACGCATGCTTCAGGCAGCCATTCATCTTGGCTGCAGGGAAGACCATACACGATGTCATAATATTTGTTTTATATAGCGCCATATCCAGTGTAGTTCACAGCACTTTACAGAGATAGATAGAAAATGTGTTAAGAGACATATGTTGTAATAAAACAATATATTTGTTTATTCACAGATAAAATTATGTATAATATGTTATCATGAAATGATAATAATAATTCAGAAAATAAATATAACATGAACTATTGATATAAACATTGACCATAGTAAAACTAGTAGAATATATCATACAATTAATTAGGTTATACTATAATAATATTAATGTCATCATACAAAATAATAATCTCCAGCTCAATTATGGAACTATGCCATTTTGTAGTCGTAACTGTTGCAAACATTGATTTGATTCAGCGGGTTAACGCAGAAAACTGAAAAGGTTGATGTCTAACATTTATTGATATGGACAAGGTCTACAAATTTCAATCAAACAAAATTCAAGCTGTCATTAGTTTCTGCATATCTGCTTTTAACTGAAAGTTACGTAAAATAAGTCAATTTATCAATAGCACACGCATCAATGTAATAAGTTTATACATGAATTGTTGTACTTTATCTTTTATTTGTGTTGTATTTATTTACTGTTTTAGTTTGAGATAGGTATAACTGTGTTGGAAAGGGGATGAATGGAAGCATAATGCTTTTCAATGGTTCACCCTCAAACCGGTATAGTTGTTATATAATACTACATCTCACAAACATATCTAAATAAAAAATCTGTAGCTATTATATACATTCCCTAAAACGTGTAACATTTGGTTATCCTTTCTCAATTTAGGATGGTGAGTGCACAGACCTTTTTTCACTGGCTCTTCTTTATCACCGACGTCAAACAGGCCTGTATTGGTGCCACCTAGTGGGTCGCCCGTGTTAACAACGACATTCGCTTTGATCTCTGACTGCGCCTCTTTCATGCGATCATGGAACACACGGAAGAATTTCTCCGAGTTCTTCTCGTCAGATGTGAAACGTCGAAGGAACGATCGCTGCAATCAGTGACATTACATTTCATATACTGGGAAAAGTGCTAGGCTGAACTAGCAGTGGGCATATGGTAGTATCTTTAGATGTTCTCCATTACTTATTCTACATTATTACGCAAGCAGTTGAAGACCTCCTGACGACAGTCAAGAAATGTAAGCTAGGGTGGTATGGTCATGTTACAAGATCAACATGTCTAGCAAAGACCATCCTGCAAGGCACTGTGCCAGGAGGAAGAAAGAGAGGGAGACAGAGGAAGGGGTGGGAAGACAACATCCAGGAGTGGACTGGGCACTGTGCCAGGAGGAAGAAAGAGAGGCAGACAGAGGAAGGGGTGGGAAGACAACATCCAGGAGTGGACTGGGCACTGTGTCAGGAGGAAGAAAGAGAGGGAGACAGAGGAAGGGGTGGGAAGACAACATCCAGGAGTGGACTGGGCACTGTGTCAGGAGGAAGAAAGAGAGGCAGACAGAGGAAGGGGTGGGAAGACAACATCCAGGAGTGGACTGGGCACTGTACCAGGAGGAAGAAAGAGAGGGAGACAGAGGAAGGGGTGGGAAGACAACATCCAGGAGTAGACTGGGCACTGTGTCAGGAGGAAGAAAGAGAGGCAGACAGAGGAAGGGGTGGGAAGACAACATCCAGGAGTGGACTGGGCACTGTGCCAGGAGGAAGAAAGAGAGGCAGACAGAGGAAGGGGTGGGAAGACAACATCCAGGAGTGGACTTGGCATTGTGCCAGGAGGAAGAAAGAGAGGCAGACAGAGGAAGGGGTGGGAAGACAACATCCAGGAGTGGACTTGGCATTGTGCCAGGAGGAAGAAAGAGAGGCAGACAGAGGAAGGGGTGGGAAGACAACACCCAGGAGTGGACTGAGCACTGTGTCAGGAGGAAGAAAGAGACGGAGACAGAGGAAGAGGTGGGAAGACAACATCCAGGAGTGGACTGGACACTGTATCAGGAGGAAGAAAGAGAGGCAGACAGAGGAAGGGGTGGGAAGACAACATCCAGGAGTGGACTGGACACTGTATCAGGAGGAAGAAAGAGAGGCAGACAGAGGAAGGGGTGGGAAGACAACATCCAGGAGTGGACTGGACACTGTATCAGGAGGAAGAAAGAGAGGCAGACAGAGGAAGGGGTGGGAAGACAACATCCAGGAGTGGACTGGGCACTGTGCCAGGAGGAAGAAAGAGAGGCAGACAGAAGAAGAGGTGGGAAGACAACATCCAGGAGTGGACTGGGCACTGTGTCAGGAGGAAGAAAGAGAGGCAGACAGAAGAAGAGGTGGGAAGACAACATCCAGGAGTGGACTGAGCACTGTGTCAGGAGGAAGAAAGAGAGGCAGACAGAAGAAGGGGTGGGAAGACAACATCCAGGAGTGGACTGGGCACTGTGTCAGGAGGAAGAAAGAGAGGCAGACAGAGGAAGAGGTGGGAAGACAACATCCAGGAGTGGACTGGGCACTGTGTCAGGAGGAAGAAAGAGAGGGAGACAGAGGAAGAGGTGGGAAGACAACATCCAGGAGTGGACTGGGCACTGTGCCAGGAGGAAGAAAGAGAGGCAGACAGAGGAAGGGGTGGGAAGACAACATCCAGGAGTGGACTGGGCACTGTGCCAGGAGGAAGAAAGAGACTGAGACAGAGGAAGAGGTGGGAAGACAACATCCTGGAGTGGACTGGGCACTGTGTCAGGAGGAAGAAAGAGAGGGAGACAGAGGAAGGGGTGGGAAGACAACATCCAGGAGTGGACTGGGCACTGTGCCAGGAGGAAGAAAGAGAGGGAGACAGAGGAAGAGGTGGGAAGACAACATCCAGGAGTGGACTAGGCACTGTGCCAAGAGGAAGAAAGAGAGGCAGACAGAGGAAGGGGTGGGAAGACAACATCCAAGAGTGGACTGGGCACTGTGCCAGGAGGAAGAAAGAGAGGGAGACAGAGGAAGGGGTGGGAAGACAACATCCAGGGGTGGACTGGGCACTGTGTCAGGAGGAAGAAAGAGAGGCAGACAGAGGAAGGGGTGGGAAGACAACATCCAGGAGTGGACTGGGCACTGTGCCAGGAGGAAGAAAGAGAGGGAGACAGAGGAAGGGGTGGGAAGACAACATCCAGGAGTGGACTGGGCACTGTGTCAGGAGGAAGAAAGAGAGGCAGACAGAGGAAGGGGTGGGAAGACAACATCCAGGTGTGGACTAGTTTGACCTTTGGTACCTCCCAGGGGCAGAGAATCAAGAGATGGTGGGAGCTGTTAAGAAACCATCAGTTGTGCCCCAACGACTGCATGGTTACATGACAGAAGAAGCAAAAGTTAAAATAAATCATTTAAAACTGTAAGTAGTTGTGCAGACTTCAATGCTGAGGCAAGGAACCTACAATGATTCATATAAACCATAATAATTAAAAAACCACAATATGAATCATTCAACTCGCTATGTCTGGTGGTGACTATGACCTATCAGCAGACTGTGTACATATGGCGTGTTGGCCCGCCGTGTTATCAGAAAGGTTGTTGTAGTTACCTGTACAGAGTTTTTTTTTAACAAGATTTAACAAGGAAGCCCTTTGGCTTATCGAGAGTCCAACCCTTTTATCTACATATATCCAGCCCTTCTGAGGTATGTGTCGATTTTATTTTTAAACATATTCACACTACTAGCACCCACACAATCATCAGATAATCTGTTCCATTCATTCAGTCCTTTGTAAAAATGAGAACTTTCTCACATCTAATCTACACTGCTCCTTTACTAATGTAACTTTATGTCCTCTAGTCTTTCTATCTTTCTTAACTGAAAAAAACATATTTCTATCAATATTTTCATAACCATTCAATATTTTAAACACTTCTATCTGATCTCCTCTCAGTCTCCTGGTCTCTAATGTTGTTAAACCACATTCTTTTAGGTGTTTTTCATAACTAAGATCCCTCAGTTTTGGTATCATTTTAGTCGCTCTCCTCTGTACTCTTTCTAGCATATCTATGTCCTTCTTGCGGTATGGCCTCCACGCTTGTATACAATATTCTAAATGAGGCCTAACTATTGTTTTGTACAGCGGTATTATTAGTTCTTTTTCTTTATATGCTATATTTCGCCTAATCAATCCAAGGATTTGATTTCCCTTTGAAGCTGCAATTCCACACTGCTCTGAAACCTTCATGTCAGCACTAATTGTCAGCCCTAAGTCTTTTTCTTTTACAGTAGTACTTAGTACAGTTCCCCCCATTGTATATTCTACATATTCGTTCCCATGTCCTGTGTGAAGGCATTTACATTTCCCAAAATTGAACAACATTTGCCACTTTTCAGACCATTTGATCAACCTGTCAAGATCATCTTGTAAATGCTGTCTATCACCATCACTTTTAATCCTTCTAAACACTTTTGTATCATCTGCAAATTTCAACACCTTGCTAGCTATATCATCGTCCAAATCGTTTATATATATTAAGAATAATATAGGTCCCAGTACTGATCCCTGTGGAACCCCACTCAAAACTGATTTCCAGTTTGAAGCCTCCCCATCAACAACTACCCGTTGTCTTCTGTCAATCAGCCATTTTTCTATCCAGTTAATTATACCATTTCCTATGCCATGGGCTTTAGTTTAAGCAGTAATCTCTGATGTGGCACTTTGTCGAAAGCTTTTTGAAAATCTAAGTAGATGATATCTACTGGTGATCCATCATCTACCCACTTAGTGATATCTTCCAAAAAACATAACATATTTGTTAAGCATGACCTCGCTTTTAAAACCCATGTTGAGATGGGTTTATCAAGTTATGTTTAACAAGAAAATCCACCATGTGATCTTTAATTAGTCTTTCTAATAATTTACAAATCACCGATGTTAAAACTAACTGGTCTATAATTATTTGACTTGTTTCTCGAACCTTTTTTAAATAACGGTATAATGTTTGCTTCTTTCCATTCTAAAGGAACCACTCCCTCTTCTAATGACAAGTTGAAAACTGTTGCAAGCGGTATGCTAATTTGTTCTACAATTTCCACTAGTAGTTTGGGTGGAATACCATCCACTCCAGGTGATTTATTTTCCTTCATAGCCCTAATGTTCTTAGCTACCATTTCTGGGGTTACAATTAACTGTCTTAAATAGTCTGATTCTGCCCCCTTGAACTTAGCCTCTGGTACTGGCAGTGAACTAGTGTTTTCTCTGGTAAACACTGAACTAAAATACTCATTTAGGTCTTCTGCCATTAAGAATCATTCTGATATTATATTTCCAGCACTATCTTCTAGAGGACCGACCTTATCCTGAACTTTCTGTTTGCTTCGAACATACGCATAAAAAACTCTTGCTGTCATGTTTTATATTACAAGCTAATTTATGTTCATAGCTTCTCTTTGAATTTCTAATTTCAGCTGTAGCTTGGTTTAGTGCTTCTTTATAAATGTTGTAGTCTTCGTCATTTCCACTACGTCTATATGACTTCCACATCATTTGTTTATACTTAATTTTTCTAATGGCTTCTTTCGATAAGTATTTCTTTCTGGTCCGTTTCCCTTGTTTTTTGAAGGGAACAAATTTATCTACGATGCACTCTATTTCATTCTTTAAGATATTCCAGCATTCTGTTGCTGTCTTATTCTTCAGTGTATTATTCCAGTCTATCTTTGCTAAATATTTCCTCATTTCCTTATATCTTCCTTTGTGGAAATTTCTCCTGAACTGCTTTTTATTATTTCTTTCTGATTTTACTTTGATGGTAAAATGTATCTGGCTGTGATCACTACTTCCCAGAGGCTCACATAATTTAACATTGTCAACTAATTCATTCTGTGAGGACAAAACTAAATCTAACACATTCTCTCCCCTGGTTGGTTCTAGCACATGTTGAGAAAGGAAACTATCTTGTACTAAAACTAAAAACTTGTAGTCCTCACTACCCATACTCTGTAGAGATTTCCATTTTATATGCCCATGGTTAAAATCCCCCATAATAACACAGTCCCGTTTGCTCACTTCCCTTATAGCGTTTGTATTTTTTCATTCTCTTCTATGCTTATGTTTGGACTTCGATAAACTAATCCAACCGTTAACGTTGAGTTTCCTGTAACTATGTTACACCAAACAGCTTCTTCGCAATCTGCTTCTCTGTCTAATTTTATTTCATTAGCCTGGATAGATTCTTTAATATATAAAATAACTCCACCTCCCCTTCTTCCTATTCTATCTTTCCTAAACATTACATATCCTGTCAGTCCCAATTCGGCATCTGATATATCGGTGGTTGCCCATGATTCGGTTATACCTATTATGTGAGGGTCAATATCTTCTACCATAATGTTTAGTTCATTTCTTTTGTTTACTATACTCCTTGCATTTAAACAAACACATTTATACCCAGCTTCAGAACAGTTTTCCAGACTCTTTGCTGAATTATTTTTGCTGCCTTTATGTATGCCTCCAGTTTCAGGCTTCTCTGCGAGTCCCCCCTGCGAATTTAGTTTAAATAGATGCAACCTGTCCCACTGTCAACAGATCGCAGCAGATTATCTGAGAATACTGCTGCCCCTTTTCCACTTAGATGGAGGCCATCTCTCATGTACATATCTTCTCTCCCAACAAAGTACCCCCATAAATCTAGGAATCCCACGCCCTCTTCCTCACACATCTGCTCAACTAGTGCGTTGATCGCCATCCTCTTACAGTTTCTGTATCTTGCCCCCCTTCCTCCCATTACTGGCATGTGTGCGCATGCATTCCTGAGAGAATAACCTGTTCCACTCTTGTCTTCTTTAGCTTCCTCACTAGATGTCTGTACTTCTGAACTATCCCAGTTGTTCCCTCCTTGTCTGCATTGTTTGTCCCAACGTGTACTAGTATAGACCCTCCCGTGCCATGCCCCAATACCTTCTCTACCCTTTCGTACGTACATAACGTACTGATCAGATAGTGTCTTCTTTCAGGGACATTGCAAGCGTCAGCTGAGCGCTAGTTCACAGCTATCTACTGTCGGCTGACTGATTATGCATCTCGCTGAAACGCCATTTAGTGGTCATCCTTTTAGTATGTCATACTTAGGGGCGGGGAGTCTCCCGGTCACTGGGCATGATTAAAGAGGAAATCTTATTAGTTTAGCTGTCAATATCAGACTGATAGCAATACTTACTATATCAGCTGCGATCAGACAGGTGTATCTTTTTAGTGCTTTGACCGTAGCAATACGAAATATTGTGTATTGTGCATCATGTGTTTGTGTGTGTGTGTGTGTGTGCGTGCGTATGTGCGTGCGTGGGTGTGTACGTGGGTGCGTTCGTAAGTGTGCGCATGCATAATTGAGTGTAATAAAGTGCATGTATGCACGTATGCATTTATGCATGTATTCATGTATGCATGTATGCAAGCATGCACGCACGCATGTACGCATGTATGTACGTACGTACGTACGTACGTACGTACGTATGTATGTATGTATATGTGTACGTACGTACGCACGCACGCACGGACGTACGTACGTACGTATGTATGTATGTATGTATGTATGTATGCATGCATGTATGCATGTATGTACGTATGCATGTATGCATGCATGCATGCTTAAATGCATACGTACATGCATGTAAGCAAATATGCATGTGTACAACGAGCTACTGTAGTAATCAGTTGCCACAGTCCGAGTTCCGCAGGCAAATAGTCGCGCTTTATTAAAGGTGACATGATCAAGTTGGAAACACGCTATAGTAAATAGATCTATGCAAAGTAAGACGATCATGTAATCCATAATTTTTTTTTAAATGTCCGTAAAATTACACAAATAAGAAGGCTTCCCCACAGAACGTCTAAGACATTTTTCCTTCGGCTGTTTCCGTGAGCGTGACGTAATATGTACCAAACAAGATAGTGGCTGATCGAAGCCATGTTACTCAGCGGTTGTCGCACTGTTGCCTTCGATTAATGACAACCAGACATTGTATGTTGGATGATAGCTATGGAAATGCTTCGGCGAAAAGTTGTTTGTTTTCGATCGAATGCCGTAGACAAGAAATGAGTGATTATAAACAGATAAATCGACACTCGACTGAATTTGATGACCGTCTCATCGCCATCGATATCACAACTTGGAAGTTGGACTCGCATCTGCTACGCCTTTGTCAGTGTGATCATGTTGACAGTAGTTGTTTCGTTAAGAATACAACAGTTTGTGAATTCGAATAATACAAGTACCAGTGAGATTACAAAACATCCTGACTATTGTCAAGAGAACCACCAAAAGTAGACGATGTTTAAAGTCCCCAAAACAACGGAGCGAGCTGCGAAGGCGAAGCAACTTGGTTTTGAGTCAAGCCAAGCCTAAGCCTAGGTAAGCCGCATCCAAGAAGAGTGACTAAACTTAGGCGTAGCGGCGATTTATTTGCTGCACCACATTTGTATTTATCAGTTATATTTGGTAGATAAGTTAACGTGGTTTAACGTATACACAATTATTCAGAATATTTCAATACCGGCAATGAACTGCCAGTTTTTGGAGAGCACATCTGCGAATGAAAAGGGACCGTTCATTAACTAAAGCTGAGCACTTCGCTTTCGCTTCAAAGAATGTCGTTCAACTCCTCGGCTCGACTGTTGTTAATTACTGGCTTGGCTATATATTATATATATACAGTTTTATCTAGCGTGTATACAATATAACATTTGGCCATGTTGTTGGATATTTATATTTTCTATAAGCTGGATTGTTATTTCTTGTTTTGTTTGATATTTGGAGTGTGGATATATTATAAATGTGTAGAACTATGCTATGAACTGCCATACGTTATCATGATGTATAGCTGGTATGCAAAATCATGGTGTGGGTCTTTTGAGAAATGTTCTTGAGCAACTGTAACTGCACTGACGTCATGTATATATATATTGTTTTTAAATCATCACACCAAAATGTGACATGTAAACAACCTAGCACATTTACGAACCGATTTTAATAGACATGGCCATTGATGAGCAAATTAGTGTAACTAATTACACAGAGATTGGATATTTCACAAGTGTACTACGGATTATGAACATACACAAATAACAATCGGACAAAAGCAATGCCTGCTCCCGAAGCTGTCAGCGGCGAAATGTCGAGCGTGTCGGACCCGCTTGTCAATACACGTTGCATTGCGATGAATGTATAGGTTCGTGTTACCGAACATGGGGTCGCCTTATCATCTCTGGATGACAGCATCGCAGCACCCGAACCGAATTATTTAGTGTTTTCAAAAATCGAGCCGCCTTATCGTCTGAAGTAGCCGAAATCATTGAATCACTCAATGACATTGACTGCGACAGTGAAATCACTGAATCAGTGAATGGTCGGCTTGCACAATTCTGTCAGTTGCGCATACAATATTAATACTATTACAATATGATACAGTTATGCGAATAGACGTTGTATTTGACGTTGAAAACAATCCCTGCGATTCTGCATAATGTCATGAATGTATTGTCCGTTTCCAATAAAACTAGATGTTATGTTCGGTCTGTGAATCTGACATTCACATTGTCGTTTGGGTCATGGTCACCGGCAACATCGAGTCTCAAAATGATCCTACTTACATCGTCGTCATCATCGTACATGTCATAACCTTTCCCGAGTGACGTTTATTGCCAATGGTTCATCGCTGTATGCGGCAAGTCCTACAAGTCCTCACATTTGCGGCACAACTCTCCAAATCCAAATCACAAAAATCTTACTCCGTGTCTTCCATGTTTCCAGTGGTAAGGCAGGTTTGGGCTATGACACACATTACGTTATAGTACTTTCCCAAGCGGCAATCGGGCACATTATTTCATTCAGGATTTAATTCGGAAATCGGTCAGATTGGATGAGTTTTATTCATTAAACTGCGTGTATCTATTAACTAAGGAACATGTCAGGCATTACACCTGTCTAAATAGCATCATGTTATTATTTTATTGACGTGGTTAAAATAGAAAAATTATGTTCATGTCAATTAATACATTGTTTAGTCACGCCATGCCATAACCTAATTGTCGTCAACGCGTACGGTACGAATTCGTGACAAAATCAAAACACCCTGCGGGTTACCGTGCAGAATCAATGTAGGATCGTCTTTATTTTGAACTACGGCAGCTGCAGCTAACACACCTGTTCTTTTCCAGTTGTCTTGCCTTGACCATATAAAGGGAGTATTGACCACTGTTCGCAATTGGTGGTTGACAATAGAATACGTTTGCCCCGGTAGAAAGGTTGATTGATTTGTGTCAGATATATGTAATTGTGTCCATTTGTCTCCGTGGCTAACGTCTGTCTCGAGACAACTGTCGCCAACTGGTCCTTGTCATGGCAACATAGTGTTGGCTTCGTTGTTTGTTTTTTGTGTCAATGTCACATAATATATATATGCCTTTGAGGCTCATCAAAAAACTTCCAACTGAACACCTGGATGGCACCACAAACATATGTCTCCACGCCTTCTATCTCTTCCGCCGTATATGTACATTATATGTATAATGCATATTATTATTATATAAAATGAACTATGTTTACTAGAAAGGTTTACACAACTGGTCGTTCCGAATAGGACATGATAGCAACAACCGTAATATTCTCCACCACAGTTGCTATTGAAGCATGTGTATTGTATAATGCAGGTGCGACTGTTAATCAAGAACGACTTTTATTATTGCTGAAGCAGACAAAGCAGCAACAGAAGCAACAGCTGCTGAAGCAGCAGCAATAATAATGGTTCAATGCTATTCAAATATAATATGATTAACATAATATTGTCTTCGCCTTTGGTCTCAACCCAGGTCTTTGTTGCAGGTGTCATCCCATTATGCAAGGAGACATGCCTAGTGCACTGCAAGCGGAGCTTGTTCCTTTGATGCCTTAGCACAAGCGCGCCAGACGAGGGGGGGGATCTCAATGGAGACGTCGGATGTTATCGAAGGAGAGGTGCCCGTAGATATGTTGCACAATATCCTTTCTCGCTGCCCACAAAGGGGAAGATTTGCCGACAACGGACAGGAGCGTCTCTTCCAGAGCTACGCTCGCCGAATAAAATGGGACGCCATCGGCGCCTTCTTCGTCGTTGGCCTCGTTTTCGATGTCCATGTCATCCTGCTGCACGCGCTGCGTTTTAACCAATCGTACGTGCCGCTGTTCGCCGCAATGATGGCGGCCGCTTGCGTCAACTCGGCAATGCTCGTTCTCTTCAGAATAAAGTTCAACTTTCGGTCGTTCTACGGACTAGTGCCTTACGTAGTTTGGTTGTTATTCACGGGACAGTTCTACATTGTGCTTCTGTATGGGGACCAGATGATCATTCCTAGTTCCCTTGTCGAGTGGCAACTACTCTCTGTCTACGTCGTGCACGCCTTGTTGCCTATTCAGACTAGGATATCTTTCTTGCTCAATGTAACATCGTGCGTGCTGCTCAGTTACATATCCACGCGCGAATATATAGACCAACCGATCTTCAAAATCACAAATATGGTGCGTTTACTCAACCAAATACACGTTTTACTACCTTACACCCATACGTGGAGCAAAAACAAGTAAAGTAGTTATCACCATTTCATACTTTTGATGTCAACACGTTTCAGCTGACCACTTAAATTTGCAATAACCAATTACGGCATCCTTAACCCACATTTCCCAAAAAAATATGAACTAAAAAAATACACTGACATCCTCTGGATAACGGCCAACCATTAAGACATTTTCAAACATTTTCATATCGTATCCTTTTAATGTTATTTTTTATTAAACAATGTATTGTTTTGTATTGTTATTTTGCATTTGTTTTAAGAAATTATTCACACGTTTGATTTTACAATTCCAATTCAGATTGGCGCGAATGTGCTACTCTACGTAAGTATGGCGGCGGTCGGACTAGCGACTCACAGGGTCACGGACCGTAACCTCCGGAATTCCTTCCTCGACACAAAAGAATCCCTCTCCATTAGTGCTGATATGGAGGTTACGTCCAGAGAACAGGTATTCTTCTTCTGTAGCAGTTGTCTTTGCGTCGTTCGTGCGTGATTCATATTAACAAGGATATGTATATTTACAGAGCTGTTGTTAATACTATGTCAATATAGTACGCGTGATGTTTACGTCGCCATAAAGAAGGCCACAGCATTAAGTCTTTTTCCGAAAGCTGTCATCAATTTGCAGTGATTGTTGTATAACTATATACCGTTAATATCGTATGGTACTTTCTCTTATGTATCCTGAAATTGGATACAAAAGAATTCCCCAAATAATGTCGGTTTCAGTATTTTTACTGCCCCCGTTTCGATACGCTGCAATATTCTTAACAGTTTGGTCCCTGTCTCTTCTGAGTATGTTTACTGCGAGATGTTGTTATGGAACTGAGGTGATTATTTTTTTAACGTGACTCGAATAATGCGACAGAAAGTGTGTGTTTACAGAGAAATGTTGTTATGGGATTGAGGTGATTATGTTTCCGAGCGTGCCTCAAACAGACACAGGAGAAAGAGTCCGTTTACTGTGAGATGATGTTGTCGGATTGAGGTGATTGTTGTCTCTCACATGACTGTCTGACCTACCCCGGGAAAGAGTCCGTTTAATGCGAGATGTTGTTATCGGATTCAGGTCGTAATTTTCTCTCACGTAACTATCTGTCCGGCCTAGGAGGATCTTTTGTTGTCCGTGCTGCCTCAGCATGTGGCCGACGAGATGGCAGAAGACATTGCAGGTTTGGCAACGCGCGGTCAGTTCCGTAGAATCTGCATGAATCGGCATGAAAACGTCAGGTAATAATAACAGTATTTAATATAATGACATTATGTGAAATAAGCTATAAAGTAATATAGTAACATGGAGGCATGCTTCGTGCTTCTCTTCCCAAGTGCCGAGGTCCACTCGCCTATTTTTATGTCCATTCGCATCCATGCGCCATTGATATCGATCTACCAATTGACGATGCATTTCAAAACAAACACGCAAAGGTAGCTACTTAGAGTTATAATTTTGCTGACATGTTTGCAATAATACGCTTTTTATCCTGATGGAGAAACGTAGAAACATTAAGTAGTGAGCAGCTATCCAGACGTCCACACGTCCACACGTCCAGACGTCCAGACAGACAGACAGACAGACTGATAGATTGACACAGACAGACAGACAGACAGACAGACAGGCGGGTGGGCGGGCGGGCGGGCGGGCGGGAGGGCGGGCGGGCGGGCGGGCGGGCGGGCAG
>CM034531.1:93844325-93873767 GCA_020002185.1 Paraescarpia echinospica | reverse complement strand
CCCAGTCCACTCCTGGATGTTGTCTTCCCACCTCTTCCTCTGTCACCCTCTCTTCCTTCCTCCTGACACAGTGCCCAGTCCACTCCTGGATGTTGTCTTCCCACCTCTTCCTCTGTCTCCCTCTCTTTCTTCCTCCTGACACAGTGCCCAGTCCACTCCTGGATGTTGTCTTCCCACCTCTTCCTCTGTCTCCCTCTCTTTCTTCCTCCTGACACAGTGCCCAGTCCACTCCTGGATGTTGTCTTCCCACCTCTTCCTCTGTCCCCCTCTCTTTCTTCCTCCTGGCACAGTGCCCAGTCCACTCCTGGATGTTGTCTTCCCACCTCTTCCTCTGTCTCCCTCTCTTTCTTCCTCCTGACACAGTGCCCAGTCCACTCCTGAATGTTGTCTTCCCACCTCTTCCTCTGTCTCCCTCTCTTTCTTCCTCCTGACACAGTGCCCAGTCCACTCCTGAATGTTGTCTTCCCACCTCTTCCTCTGTCTCCCTCTCTTTCTTCCTCCTGACACAGTGCCCAGTCCACTCCTGAATGTTGTCTTCCCACCTCTTCCTCTGTCTCTCTCTCTTCCTCCTGACACAGTGCCCAGTCCACTCCTGAATGTTGTCTTCCCACCTCTTCCTCTGTCTCCCTCTCTTTCTTCCTCCTGGCACAGTGCCCAGTCCACTCCTGGATGTTGTCTTCCCACCTCTTCCTCTGTCCCCCTCTCTTCCTTCCTCCTGACACAGTACCCAGTCCACTCCTGGATGTTGTCTTCCCACCTCTTCCTCTGTCTCCCTCTCTTCCTTCCTCCTGACACAGTGCCCAGTCCACTCCTGAATGTTGTCTTCCCACCTCTTCCTCTGTCCCCCTCTCTTTCTTCCTCCTGACACAGTGCCCAGTCCACTCCTGGATGTTGTCTTCCCACCTCTTCCTCTGTCTCCCTCTCTTTCTTCCTCCTGGCACAGTGCCCAGTCCACTGGACAATGTTGTCTTCCCACCTCTTCCTCTGTCTCCCTCTCTTTCTTCCTCCTGGCACAGTGCCCAGTCCACTCCTGGATGTTGTCTTCCCACCTCTTCCTCTGTCTCCCTCTCTTTCTTCCTCCTGACACAGTTCCCAGTCCAGTCCTGGATGATGTCTTCCGTCCTCTTCCTCTGTCTCCCTCTCCTTCTTCCTCCTGACACAGTGCCCAGTCCACTCCCGGATGTTGTCTTCCCACCTCTTCCTCTGTCTCCCTATCTTCCTTCCTCCTGACACAGGAGGAGGAAATGATTGTTCAATATTTTCTCTTCATTTTGTCTCATTAGCAAAACATATTTTGTCCAGAATTTTTATATGTTGCAATTGTTCATGGTAATGTATTACTACCTGCCTTTAATGGCTGTTATCGCTTGGTATATTTTTATTCGTTGTTCACCATGTGGCACTAGAGAGCACCACCATCACTACGACAGATATCAGTTTACTTTGTCATTGCATTATTTGTAACAGTTAATTATTTAACCAATAGTCTACCAATTATTATGTATTTCTTAAACAAGTTTCTTACATTTCAGTGGTCCAAAGGAAATTTGCCTGGACATCTAAGTTTTCAATGCTCTACATAGATAATCCAGTAAGTTCTTCCAAGGTTATTTGCATTATGTCAAGTAAAATGTCGAATAAAATATCTTGTATAGAACATTTTCATTATACATTACATTACTTGGTTAGACAAACACTGGAAGGCATGGTAACGTACATTTTATCATTAAATTTGAGTTGTGCTTTTATTTTTTTATTTTATCTTGCCGCTGTTGCTACATGTCATCAGATTTTATGTAGAAAAGTAGTTGAGACAAAGTGTTTGTAATACCTCTATGTGCTTCATCTCCATGTCTACCTTGTGAATCCAATGATTTTGAATCCAGTGATGGTTGTTTGATTAGTATTGCAAATGATTTATGATTTCAGGTTGGCACAGGTTTTAGCTTCACAAAGTCTGATGCAGGTTACGCCACAAATCAAACAGAAGTTGCTGAAAATCTGTACAGGTAAAGTTGATCACTTGATCCTGCACAGGTAATGTTGGTCACTTGATCCTGTACAGGTAATGTTGGTCACTTGATCCTGTACAGGTAATGTTGGTCTGTATCTTGTTGTCTTAAGGAGGTGGAAAGAACTCAGTGGAATTGGTATAGGATGTAAGATAACTGTGGAATTGTTCGATCCAGGGGAACCCTAGTTTGTTCTGTTCTCAACGAGTGTCCACTGTTTAATCACAAATAATCCTACTCTAAGTCACTATTTAAATACCAGAGTTTTCTAGCTACCTTTCCACAGATGGTCATTATGTAAGCAATGACAGAATGAATTGTTGATAACAAGATTGATTGATAATAGCATAAATTGTTGATAACATCATAGATTGTTGATAACAGCATAAATTGCTGATAAGCTGCCCTGTCTCATCCAGTGAATGTCTGGTTTGTTGCAGTGCACTCTGCCAATTCTTCACTCTCTTCCCATCGTCACAGAAAGTAGACTTCTACATAACTGGAGAGGTGACTATCACTCAGCACCCAGTTCTCTAAGTATACCCGAGCTAGCCTACGTATGTGTGTACGCATGTGGGTGCCTTTTTATGTTTCCCCCCCTAGATGGTTTGTAGCTTGGGTTCCAAGCTTTCAGGGATTAATTCAGGGATCATTTAGAAGAATTATCATTACGTAAATTTATGTTTATTTCTCTTTTTGTTTCATTATCATTCTCATTTCAAGCTTTATCCGATCATTATTACCAATGCCCTCTAAGTACCATTACATTGCATGCAAAACTCAAAATTAACTTGGTTGCTGTCACCATATAATAGACAGAACTGTCCACAATGCAGACATAAAATCATGTGTCATTTCTGTTTCAGTCATACGCAGGGAAATACATCCCAGCTATTGCTCATCGGATACACACTCAGAATCCCAAGGTTATCCACAATTTCAAGGGTGTTGCCATTGGTGACGGTTTTACAGACCCGCCAACAGTAAGTCAACATTTTCAAATGTAAAATTATTTATTGAAAAAATGTCAAAGATAGTTCTGTTCTAGGTAATATTATTCAGAACATTATTATTTTGGTTGTTGTCGTCCTATTTTATTTTTTCATTTATATTTTTATATTGTGTCTGTCAGTATTCACTCAGGTCATCTACTGTAACCTGAGCTAAAACTGCAGTTAATGATTCTTAGATAGAACTGAAGTCACCCATACTTAGCCAGTTTACAGACAGATTTCTCTGCATTTTGTGACTAACTGGATTTAATCTGGCCAATTTCAAAATCAGATAGAAGCGTTGTCAGCATGTGTTTGTCTGTGTTCAGATGTTGCCTCAGTACGCAGACTTTATGTATTCCATTGGGTCGCTAGACAGCAATCAGCGCGACTACTTCAAGCTGCAGTGTAGCAAGGCTGTGTGGATGATGGACCACGGAAGATGGGTGGATGCACTCAAGGTACTCTCCTTGGTTCATCTACACCGTCTCTGTCTGTCTGTCTATGACTGGCCCAGCATGACTAGTCACGTGCATGTTATATTTGCCCAACAGTCTTCTTGCTTGGCAAGTCAAATACAAGGTATATGTTGGTGCAACACAGCCCTGGTTAAACAAGTCACTACCTCGGTGAGGGTCACTGAAAACACTGTTTTTTTAGTCTGGTAATATTTATATTCTGACTGTAATGAACCATTATTTCTAGTGTAATTTATTTTATGAAACAATTGGTGTTAGCTGGCTGTTGGCTAACTACCAGATATTAAGATTGTGACTTCACTATAGTTTATTTAAATATTTGTTGAATTGCATAGTTTATGTTTAAAATCTTCAACAGAGTCATTTGACACGATTGCCATCTTTGAGGTACTATTATCGTACTAAACAGCAATATACAATCATTTGTTATTATTTTTGTCTGTAATGCAATGACAACAATTAGGTTTATCATTACTATGTTTTAGAAACCGTTTTTAATTATGTGTTTGTTTGATTTTATTAACCTTGCACACAAATTTCCCTTCATAGGCAACAAAGCATTACTGTATTGTATCATTTGCATTATTCATTACTGGATTGTCAGTGTTTATGTGTTCATATAACTAAATGACTTATCCTCCAGATATGGGATTTGCTGCTGAATGGAGATTTGAGCCGCGTGCCATCGTACTACACAAATGTCACTGGATGTACGAACTACTACAACTACATGCAATGTCAGGTGAGCTCTGCTCTCTTTCATTCAAGCAGTAACTGTTTGCATAATAATAAGAAATTATTGTTTCAGCAAATGCCTTGACACCATAAATCCTCAGTAATACTTTGCTCTGATGAAGACTTGCTTGTCCTTCTTCATGAAATAACATTTTATTTATACATCACATATCTCTCAAAATAGAATCTGTTGTTTAAAAATAAAAAAAAAAATACATTATATCAGTGAATATGCAATTACAGTCATTTATATGTATTACTTAAAGGTAACTGTTTGGATCTAAAAGGGTTAATGACAAGTAACCATTTGGAAATACAATTTAGGGTTTTATTCCAGCAGTTTACTAGAAAACCTTGTTAGACAGTAAACCTACATGTTGTGGCCAACCTATTGTTTTGTAATTACATGTTCTCTTTTTTACAGGCACCCAGACATGGACTACTTCACTGTATACGTGTCACTGGACTGATGTCATTTACAATGCTCAATAAACCTACATGTTGTGGCCAACCTATTGTTTTGTAATTACATGTTCTCTTTTTTACAGGCACCCAGACATGGACTACTTCACTGTATACGTGTCACTGGACTGATGTCATTTACAATGCTCAATAAACCTACATGTTGTGGCCAACCTATTGTTTTGTAATTACATGTTCTCTTTTTTACAGGCACCCAGACATGGACTACTTCACTGCATACGTGTCACTGGACTGATGTCGTTTACAATGCTCAATAAACCTACATGTTGTGGCCAACCTATTGTTTTGTAATTACATGTTCTCTTTTTTACAGTCACCCAAAGACATGGACTACTTCACTGCATACGTGTCACTGGACTGATGTCGTTTACAATGCTCAATAAACCTACATGTTGTGGCCAACCTATTGTTTTGTAATTACATGTTCTCTTTTTTACAGTCACCCAGACATGGACTACTTCACTGTATACGTGTCACTGGACTGATGTCATTTGCAATGCTCAATAAACCTACATGTTGTGGCCAACCTATTGTTTTGTAATTACATGTTCTCTTTTTTACAGTCACCCAAAGACATGGACTACTTCACTGCATACGTGTCACTGCCCCAGGTTCGTAAGTCGATCCATGTTGGCAACCTCTCGTTCAACTCCGGTGAGAAGGTTGAGAAGTTCCTCATGAAAGACATGGTGCAGTCGATGAAGCCATGGCTCGCAGAGACTATGGACAACTACAAGGTATGGTCACCTACTGATGAATGATGATAATGTTTTAACAAGGCAGGGAAACACACATGGTTATTGTGTCGCAAAAATTGACAGTTTATGTACGTGTTTTGATGTTGTTTTTTCTCATAGCAGTAATTTTTCAGTTATCTAGTTTCAATCAATCTGCTGCAGGGTCACATTATGAATCTACTTTGTTTATTAATTTTTGTTGAGGTATCTTGCTGATAATTAGGTAAGTAAATGTGGTTGTGTTTTGCTACAATTCAATTGTCTGGCCATGTTAAAGACAAAAATAGAGGTGGAGACATCTAATAACAGACCAAGGCAAAGAAATGTTGTTTGATATTTTGACCCAGTTGAAAGTAAGGATTATTAACTTGGTAGACTACTCCTAGTTATTCTCACCAAACAGATATGTTTACCAGAATCTTGTGAACCATCAGGTAACTGTAACAAAAATGAGAGTAACACTAAACAAACAAACTAATAAAAGTAACGTTAGTGAAGGAACAGTGTACATTTGGTATTGAAAACTGTCAAATTTCTAACAAAGAACTAACAAATTGAATATTGAACAGATTATCTACTGATTGTGTAAATGCTAGTAGTGTGAATACGTTTAAAAACAAAATTGGCAGATATCTGAAAATAAAGTGTTCCACAGATGCAAAAAAGTTGCACTCTTGAATCTTGATAATCCAAAGGCTTTTTGGTCCACTTGTCACTGTGGGTTTTTGTTCTGGATGGCAATCTTGGTCAACTGTTGTATGTGATGTTGTACACTGGTCAACTGTTGTATGTGATGTTGTGCACCGGTCAACTGTTGTATGTGATGTATGTTGGTCAACTGTTGTATGTAATGTTGTGCACTGGTCAACTGTTGTATGTGATGTTGTATGTTGGTCAACTGTTGTATGTGATGTTGTGCACCGGTCAACTGTTGTATGTGATGTTGTATGTTGGTCAACTGTTGTATGTGATGTTGTATGTTGGTCAACTGTTGTATGTGATGTTGTATGTTGGTCAATTGTTGTATGTGATGTATGTTGGTCAACTGTTGTATGTGATGTTGTACACTGGTCAACTGTTGTATGTGATGTTGTGCACTGGTCAACTGTTGTATGTGATGTTGTATGTTGGTCAACTGTTGTATGTGATGTTGTATGTTTGTCAACTGTTGTATGTGATGTTGTATGTTGGTCAACTGTTGTATGTAATGTTGTGCACTGGTCAACTGTTGTATGTGATGTTGTATGCTGGTCAACTGTTGTAGGTGATGTTGTACACTGGTCAACTGTTGTAGTTGATGTTGTGCACCGGCCAACTGTTGTATGTGATGTTGTACACTGGTCAACTGTTGTATGTGATGTTATATGCTGGTCAACTGTTGTAGGTGATGTTGTACACTGGTCTACTGTTGTAGGTGATGTTGTACACCGGTCAACTGTTGTGGGTGATGTTGTACACTGGTCAACTGTTATAGGTGATGTTGTACACCGGTCAGCTAGACGTCATAGTTGCCCTGCCCCTCACTGAGGCCATGCTCCAGACTGTCCCCTGGGCAGGGCTGGACCAATACCAACATACCAAGCGGACGGTATGGAAGGTACAACCCACTGACACTGAGGTCGCAGGCTACGTGAGGAAAGTCAAGAACTTCTACCAGGTATGTGTGTACAGCAGAGGGTCACAGTGAGTGGTCAGTGCTGTCACATTGTGACTCATTGACCTCTCAGTATATGACCTCATTTTCCCATGACATCAACATCACTGTAGATGGTGACAGAAGACGTACCTTTGTATTCCAGTTTTCTCTGGTCGGTCATAGTTACCCGAGTCCTTCTCTTGTCCACTCCGATGTTGTCTATGCATGACTTGTCATGACTTCTCCGACCTTCCTCTGTCGAGTCATTGATATGGTCTATGCATGACTTTTGTGACCTTCCCTGTCCATCCAGCCATGTCTTTTACTCAATCCTATAGTGCAGTTTAACTTCAAGTTGTCTTTTAAACAAAATTATGCAAACACTGTTTATGAAGTGCTTTGACAGTGTGTTTTGTTTTTCCACTTAGTTTCTATTTTAGTACTTTGCTTACATTTTTAATTGCAACATCCAGTACGTATAGAGCATTATCTATGGTATGTGTGTGCGTGCGTGTGTGTGTGTCCATGTAATTAATAGTAATGTCTTAGTCACATTAACTGTTACTGGTTTTATTTATTGTAGGTTCTTGTGAGAGGGGGCGGGCACATCCTGCCACACGACCAACCAGAGCGCTCCTTTGACATGATCGACAGGTTCCTCAACAATAGGCCGTTCTCGTGAATACCATCATCTGCTCTCCCAGTTGAAAGCTGTACAGACGGGGCTGTAGCAAATTGATAATGAATCTGTGATGTGAATTCTATTTGTGTAATACTGAAATGTATTAATATTTTTTGATTAACTTTTGAATGAATGATTGGATTAACTTTCTTTAGAGACACGTGTATCTATAATGCAATAAAATAATATGTGAATAGATCCCATTAGGGCTTAGAAGTCAAAATGGGCACATAACAAAGGCCTCCTAATGTTGTACATTTAACACCACCAACGAATTATACAATGCGAGGGAATAATGCATAGTGAACATGATTTTACAGTTACATAAACAGTTTTGTACATTGAAAATGCATTTTAAATGAAATATCCGGTAATACAGAGTGAGTGAGGATCAAGTACATTGTATAATTGCCCAATAGAGAACAACCTGGAAGAGATTGCTGCAATCATGCAATGTGAATCCAGCTGTGAATCAAGCAAGTAGTCGTAGTAGTCATGATGGACCGTGTTATATAATTACTAATCTTGCCTTTGTGAATTTGACTAGATTAAAGTCTGGCAGCAAATCTAAGTTTTGACTCATCAAATGACATCACTAATCGGATTGATTCGTGTGGGTGGTTATGTACATTATATATCATGCTCAAATTTACCGTTTTCATAACTAATTCAGTAGTGTAATTATAATAATTATGATTGGCTTGTGCCATTTTGGTATCTGCTATTTTCATAGGTGCCTTTCTATAGTGTGTGTTTTGGTAGATATTCCCCTGCTAATATACAACACAGCATTAGACAAACTAAAACCATACCATAAAATAGCAGAGTACAACAAAATATTACATCTTATGGTATACAAATCTACAATTAAAATGTTAGCAGTTAGTCAATCAGTGATCATAACTTTACAATATTAGCGCCTAACCCATATTCTTTTTGTTGGTGTTGGGCGTAGTTCTGTTCCGTTCATCCTTTTTTATTTTGTGAATTGCTTTGGAAGTGTAAGTAGTTTATAATT
This sequence comes from Paraescarpia echinospica, assembly GCA_020002185.1. NCBI lineage: Eukaryota > Metazoa > Annelida > Polychaeta > Sabellida > Siboglinidae > Paraescarpia > Paraescarpia echinospica. The sequence continues at coordinate 93,864,993 of CM034531.1, read as the reverse complement.
GTTTCTTTTGCCATTTTATAATCTTTGTTTTTATATATTTTTAATTGGAGAGAAACCCCAAAGGTTTGTCCTGGTCTTCTGGGGAAACATCCGGGTATTTCATTTCAAATGGAAATACGCTGTACTACAAGGTTGTGGCATGAATGACAAGTAGCACCACATCACAAAGTGTAGTTGGTGGAGGTAATATAACTACTCCAAGATTATAGACAATTATGCAAGTTCTTTCTGCTGCTACTTGTGTTTAAATGGTATTGGTAGTTGTATAATTATTACTAGTGATACTTTGCACTACTGTATTCATGATTTGTTTATTGAATTGCAATCACATATAATGTGTTCTATTTTCACAATGCAAATTTGACTTTTTATTACATTTATTGGCTATTTAATCTAATGGTGTGTTTCACAAAATGTCTTTTTTTTTCAAACATGAGATTGTTATTACTTTTTTCATTGAAATAGTATTTATAATAATTTATGTTCTGTTGGATGACGTCACTCCATTGTTGGTGTCCATGTACAAACAGACTGACACTACGAAGTTATGTTGCCATCTGCTGTAACTTGACTATATTGAAGTCAACAATTGTACTTGATAACAATGATGTAATATAATTTACAAATCGAATGTAACAATTGTAAGTTCAAATAAAATTACTGCGACATGTTGGCGTGTTATTTGTCTGTGTTGCCTGGAATTAAGGTACACAGTCTTAACGTTTTTGTTGGAATGTTGTGGTATATAATTAGTTTTGAAGGGACCAAATAAATACATTTTAGAATCTAAAGGTGTTCGCGTAACTTTCGGGACCACCACGGTGCCTTCGTCAGCACCCACTCGAGCGACTCTCCGGTGATATCTGACGATGTTGGTGGTTGGCACATCTGCTTTGGTTAATACACTGTCGTCATTAATGACGATTTCATGGCCGATGCTGTGGTGTGTGCGTACTCAGAAAGTACAGTGCTGGTTATAAATGTTAATAAAATCATGTGCAAGTGCAGGTTAAAAGGGGTCATTCTATACATCATTTTTTCTTTACCATGATAGCAGCTTCATGATATGAAACTTATCGAGCGGTATACTCGAGGCTGTAACGAAGTGATGGTTATCTTTGGTTAGAACTATAGCATATGCACACTCACGAAAGCCACAAGTTAACTGCGCAGTGGCAAGTTTGCGGGAATAACATCCTACAAAGCTGAACACTTGACTCGTGAGATCAAGCATTTATTTACAGACTCGTAGACACCAATGTCACATCAATACTGTGGTGAACTTGATGATTGAAACCCGGGAAAGTGTCATGACAAACTACAAATGCCGTGTTGACACAGGTAAACTGCAGAGACTATCACGGTTATCTACGATGCAGGCGCTCGCTGAGCTTCAAGTCCACATGTATTTGCGCCTCTTGGCTTTGAGCAGTGTCACAGCTTGGCGGAAATGCAGAACTTATCATGTGCGCTTGGTGCAGGGAAAGCAGCCGTTTTGTTCAACTTGCATGTTCGTGGTGGATTCCACGTGACAATATTTTTACTGCCTGTCAATCTTTCAGTTCTACAGTGCGATGTAAGTAAGATGTAACTTTGGTATAGTACTAAACCATCTACAGACGTGTGATAAACTTGTGAAGAATTCCTATTCATACAATGCTGTCCACAGAAACTCAGAATCGTGGCGCAACATCCACGTGTTAGGAGTGACAGAGCGCTTTGCGCTTCACTCCCTCGTAGACCTGTTCATTCGAGCACCATTTCGACTTCTCTGGGAAGCTTTCAGCCATGGTAAAATCACTGCGAGATGACTATGTATGAATGTGTAATTATGTAGAGTGTACGTACATATGTATGTACATACGTATGTATGTACGTACATATGCATGGACAAAAGTTTTTTGGGCAAACTACAAAAAAGTGTGTCTTCAGACTTTGACATGATCTAGACGCCACAAAAATGACCATACAGCCATATGTGTATATGTAAGAAAAAAATATTTTGATACTATTTCCTGCCAAAATATCATCAAACTTGTTTAAAATAACATAAATATTGTGACCCTTTTAAGGAATGTATAGTACGTCATCCGGTTTCTCCTAAAGTATATATTACTCATCTTATTATTTTATATATTAATATTTTTATATTATTTTATATATTAAAGAATCTATCCAGGCTTATGAAATAAAATTAGACAGAGAAGCAGATTGCGAAGAAGCTGTTTGGTGTAACATAGTTACAGGAAACTCAACGTTAACGGTTGGATTAGTTTATCGAAGTCCAAACATAAGCATAGAAGAGAATGAAAAAATACAAAACGCTATAAGGGAAGTGAGCAAACGGGACTGTGTTATTATGGGGGATTTTAACCATGGGCATATAAAATGGAAATCTCTACAGAGTATGGGTAGTGAGGACCACAAGTTTTTAGTTTTAGTACAAGATAGTTTCCTTTCTCAACATGTGCTAGAACCAACCAGGGGTGAGAATGTGTTGGACTTAGTTTTGTCCTCACAGAATGAATTAGTTGACAATGTTAAATTATGTGAGCCTCTGGGAAGTAGTGATCACAGCCAGATACATTTTACCATCAAAGTAAAATCAGAAAGAAATAATAAAAAGCAGTTCAGGAGAAATTTCCACAAAGGAAGTGAGGAAATATTTAGCAAAGATAGACTGGAATAATACACTGATGAATAAGAAAGCAACAGAATGCTGGAATATCTTAAAGAATGAAATAGAGTGCATCGTAGATAAATTTGTTCCCTTCAAAAAACAAGGGAAACGGACCAGAAAGAAATACTTATTGAAAGAAGCCATTAGAAAAATTAAGTATAAACAAATGATGTGGAAGTCATATAGACGTACTGGAAATGACGAAGACTACAACATTTATAAAGAAGCACTAAACCAAGCTACAGCTGAAATTAGAAATTCAAAGAGAAGCTATGAACATAAATTAGCTTGTAATATAAAACATGACAGCAAGAGTTTTTATGCGTATGTTCGAAGCAAACAGAAAGTTCAGGATAAGGTCGGTCCTCTAGAAGATAGTGCTGGAAATATAATATCAGAAGGATTCTTAATGGCAGAAGACCTAAATGAGTATTTTAGTTCAGTGTTTACCAGAGAAGACACTAGTTCACTGCCAGTACCAGAGGCTAAGTTCAAGGGGGCAGAATCAGACTATTTAAGACAGTTAATTGTAACCCCAGAAATGGTGGCTAAGAAAATTAGGGCTATGAAGGAAAATAAATCACCTGGAGTGGATGGTATTCCACCCAAACTACTAGTGGAAATTGTAGAACAAATTAGCATACCGCTTGCAACAGTTTTCAACTTGTCATTAGAAGAGGGAGTGGTTCCTTTAGAATGGAAAGAAGCAAACATTATACCGTTATTTAAAAAAGGTTCGAGAAACAAGTCAAATAATTATAGACCAGTTAATTTAACATCGGTGATTTGTAAATTATTAGAAAGACTAATTAAAGATCACATGGTGGATTTTCTTGTTAAACATAACTTGATAAAACCATCTCAACATGGGTTTCTAAAAGCGAGGTCATGCTTAACAAATATGTTATGTTTTTTGGAAGATATCACTAAGTGGGTAGATGATGGATGACCAGTAGATATCATCTACTTAGATTTTCAAAAAGCTTTCGACAAAGTGCCACATCAGAGATTACTGCTTAAACTAAAAGCCCATGGCATAGGAAATGGTATAATTAACTGGATAGAAAAATGGCCGATTGACAGAAGACAACGGGTAGTTGTTGATGGGGAGGCTTCAAACTGGAAATCAGTTTTGAGTGGGGTTCCACAGGGATCAGTACTGGGACCTATATTATTCTTAATATATATAAACGATTTGGACGATGATATAGCTAGCAAGGTGTTGAAATTTGCAGATGATACAAAAGTGTTTAGAAGGATTAAAAGTGATGGGGATAGACAGCATTTACAAGATGATCTAGACAGGTTGATCAAATGGTCTGAAAAGTGGCAAATGTTGTTCAATTTTGGGAAATGTAAATGCCTTCACACAGGACATGGGAACGAATATGTAGAATATACAATGGGGGAACTGTACTAAGTACTACTGTAAAAGAAAAAGACTTAGGGCTGACAATTACTGCTGACATGAAGGTTTCAGAGCAGTGTGGAATTGCAGCTTCAAAGGGAAATCAAATCCTTGGATTGATTAGGCGAAATATAGTATATAAAGAAAAAGAACTAATAATACCGCTGTACAAAACAATAGTTAGGCCTCATTTAGAATATTGTATACAAGCTTGGAGGTCATACCGCAAGAAGGACATAGATATGCTAGAAAGAGTACAGAGGAGAGCGACTAAAATGATACCAAAAATGAGGGATCTTAGTTATGAAAAACGCCTAAAAGAATGTGGTTTAACAACACTAGAGACCAGGAGACTGAGAGGAGATCAGATAGAAGTGTTTAAAATATTGAATGGTTATGAAAATATTGATAGAAATATGTTTTTTTTCAGTTAAGAAAGATAGAAAGACTAGAGGACATGAAGTTACATTAGTAAAGGAGCAGTGTAGATTAGACGTGAGAAAGTTCTCATTTTCACAAAGGACTGTGAATGAATGGAACAGATTATCTGATGATTGTGTGGGTGCTAGTAGTGTGAATATGTTTAAAAATAAAATCGACACATACCTCAGAAGGGCTGGATATATGTAGATAAAAGGGTTGGACTCTCGATAAGCCAAAGGGCTTCCTTGTCCACCTGCCATCTAGAGTTAATTCTCTGGATGGCAATCTTGTTAAATCTTATTTGTGACCAGTGCCAGTGAGATTACTCTCAAATAATATCGCGTCTGTATTGTTATTTATGCCAATTTGCCCAGCAATATAACACAAAAATTTCCGAAGTAACATATTAGTGTCTTTTCCAAAAGAAGTGTACATATAATAATATAATGTAGCGCCCAATCAATTAAAATTACCCTCGGGCGCTTTACATACATAATAGTATTTTACATAAAAAGAAATGCTAACTAAGAAATAAATATGTAAAAAATATAACATTACCTTAAATATAGTTACTAAAAAACAAAAAAGAGATAATTAAAAAAACGTTTAACTAAATTAAGACATTCTTAAAAACTGCTATAAATACATTCATTTATACAAGAAGAATAACCATAACTATGTTCAGAAACTAATAAAACATAAATATATTTATCAACAGAAAGCACATAAAATGTCCTCGCCGGTGAATTATTAAAACGCTGGTTTAAAAAAGTGAGTCTTCAAAAGTGTTTTAAACACTTGTAATGATGTTGCTGTCCGTAGCGTAGGAGGCAAATTGTTCCATAGAACCGCCGAGCAAACCGCGAAACGGTGATCACCATGAGTAACAGTTTGTGAGGCCGGTACGAACAAAAGGCAAGGCTGCGAGGTAGATCGTAGAGTTATGTTGATGGAACGGTAGCCAATTAACTCACTTATATAGTCCAGCGCTAGACCATTCAAGGCACATAATAGTTATACTTAGTTGTTATTTAAATGATATGCATGAATGAGGTACACACACTACCCTAATAAAATAGTGAAATCCATTTAAAATATTTACATGTGGTCCCATAATAACATGCATCAAATTACGGAAACCGAAAAAGTAATAATAATAACAAATAACTTCTTACGCGTCAATATCCTCAGACAATCCGAGCTCAGTGGCGCACCAAAACCAAATGATTAAGCATTCTCGTACTCGTGTGATAAGCGAAAGTCGTCAACAAATGGATGGATGTGCTAGGGAGGATAGGCGATATTGAAAAGATAGGTTTTGAGGTGACGACGAAATGTAACAATATTTTCTGCTGACTTAACATTAACGGGAAGCGAATTCCATATAGTTGGCACGGCAACTGAAAAAGCTCGAGTTCCAGCCTTTGTCTTAACTCTAGGAACAGATAGCAACTTCGAACTAAACGACCAAAGTTGTCTGGCTTGTCTAGCTGGTGTGAGCATTGAGTGTAAATAACTAGGTTGTTTGGATGAAAGGGCTTGGTAGGTGATTGTGCAGATCTTAAACATAATGCGATATCGCACGGGGAGCCAATGCAGTGATTTTAGTAGTGGCACTGAGCGGGAGAATCGAGGAGATTGTGTGACTACCCTTGCTAAAAAATTTTGGACGCGTTGTAGTTTTGCAATATCCTTGATAGCAATATTATGAAGGAGGGAATTGCAATAAGCTAATCTGCTGCTAACAAGAGCTGTTGCGATAGTCTTAGAGAACAGAAAGCGACATATGTCGGCGAATGCGGCGAAGATCACGGATATGATAAAAACAGCAATGGCACGTTTGGGATATGTGTTGTCTGAAATTGAAGTCGCAATCAAAGGTCACTCCTAGATTCCGTACTGATGCTGCTGGTGTAATATTTTGACTTAGGATGCATGTTGGAAAAAAGTCATTAAGTTTACCTCGCTGCGTTGGAGTACCAATGATGAGGAATTCAGTTTTGTCTGCATTTAACTTTAATTTGCTATCGGTCATCTATGAGAAAACATCTTGGAGACAACCGTTGAGTCGGTTTAGAGAGTGACTTGTATCGGGTGTGGCCAAGGAAATGTAGATATGTGTGTCATCTACATATAGGTGATGATCCAAGTTAAGACTTCTGATTACCGAGCTGGGTGGCGTAGTGTAGAGAGTGAAAAGCAAAGGTCCATGAACGGAACCCTGGGGAATGCCACATGAAGTATGGAGTGAGGTTGAAAAGTAATTATCTATCTTTATACATCGATGTCTATTGGTTAGATATGAAGAAAACCAGGTCAGAGCTGTGCCAGATATGCCATACCACATTGATAAACGTTTGACAAGAGTGTTGTGATCAATGGTATCAAAGGCGGCAGACAGATCAAGCAAGGTAAGTGCAGTTACTTTGCCTTTATCAATGTTTAATATAACATCATTGTGTACTTTTAGGAGAGCAGTCTCTGTAGAATGAAATTGTTTGTATGCTGATTGGAGCACACTGGATAAACAAGTTGAGCTGATATGACACCTTAGACGGCTTGCTACGACTTTCTCAAGTATCTTAGAAATAAAGCTAAGATTAGAAATTGGCCTATAATTTTTGAAATCGTCTTTTGGCAGAGAAGTCTTCTTGAGAACAGGATTTACATGTGCGTGTTTAAAATCATCTGGGAATTTACCCGAACTCGGTGATAAATTTATGATATTCGTTATTGTATCAAGTAAAGAGTCAAGACATGCTTTTAGTAGTATGGTTGGTAATGGATCGAGATCGCATGACTTATTTAGGGAGGACATTGTTATTTTCCTCACTTCATCAATTGTGGCTGGCTCAAACAATACAAGTGGAGAATTTACTTGTGGGGAGTCCACATTTACAGTACTTAAAGTGTGACATGGAAAAGCAGAACGTATAAGACTTATTTTATCTTTGAAATGACTAGAAAACGAGTCACACAGAGATTTGACTGACACATGACTAGGTAGAGATGGAGGCGGATGTCTGTGTAAAATATGATTTATGCAGTTCCATAGCTGACGTGGGTTATCAGAGTTACTCGAGACCATGTTTGTGTAATAATTTGATTTAGCTTTGGCCATTTGTCTGTTGCAGTAATGACACTGTTTAGAATATCGTGATCTGTCCAAAGGCGAGCGTGATTTGCGCCATACACGTTCAAGATAGCGCCGGCACTTTTTAGATTGTAGAATTTCAGGAGTCATCCATGGAGCATGTGGCTTTTGGGACACAGATTTAGATCTCAGGGGTGCATGTTTATTAAGTAAATCTTTGAGTACTTGACAGTACTGTCGACACAGACCTGACAGATGTTCTTTGGGGTTACTGATGAGGTCGGATTTAAGGATGTCTGTCATTAATGCAGCAATGTCAATCTTATAGATCGGTTGGTAAAACACATTGTGTTTGGACTCTACGGGAATTCTGGGAACTTTGAGATCAGCAATGACAGTGTGGTGGTCTGATAAAGTTAAACCATCTGAAGCAGTAGGTATTTGAATATTGTTACAATCTGAACGGGTGATTAAGAGATCGAGCCAGTGGCCATGTATGTGTGTTGAGAAGGTAACATGTTGTTTCATGTCATAGGATGCCAGAATGTCATTAAATGTACTTGTTGTTGATGAAGGTGTGTCCAGATGAAGATTAAAATCACAGAGTATATAAAATTCTGAATAAATAGTTGCCAGATTTTTAAGTAGATCCTGGAATTCTTCAAAGAAATGGGCAGCGTGTCCTGGAGGGTGATAAATGCACACAAAATAAGCAGAGAAAGATGAATCGGAAATTTCGGCACAGATGGCCTCAAAGCTGGAGTAATCAGGGTTTGAATGCAAATTAACTTTGAACTGTTTTGAGACGAGAAGTCCAACACCACCACCTCGCCCAACTGAACGTGGGCGATGATGGAAGGTGAAACTGGAAGGAGAAATGTCAGCAATGCATGCAGCTGTGTCATGTGGTTTGAGCCAGGTCTCAGTGACTGCAAGGAAGTCTATTGTCTTGGAAGTTAATAAATCGGTAAGCGAGGCTGTTTTGTCTCGAATAGATCGAACGTTAGTGGTGGCTACTGGAATATTGTGCCTGATAGCAGGTCCAGGATTAAGACTTACATCTCCTGCTAGTAGTAAAATAATTGCCAATTTAAACGTTGGCTTAGAGCGGGGGATTGGCAGTAACTTTCTATTAAAGCAAAGATTAAGACATGGCAAACTGTGAAGAAGTGACAAGGAATTTTGTGTTCTCATGTACTGAGAAACTGTTAAAATGACAGCCGACCGTTGGGGACTAAGTGGCTTGCACAGCGTAAAATCATGACCTCTCGAAGCAGCAGAACAGGATAAAAATAAAACACACAATAAAAATGCTGGTGACATTGTCTTGGTGACAGTGTACTTTCCTCAAAATGGTGAAGAATAAAATGATGTCTCATAAAATAATAAATAATTGAAAATAATAAAATATTTTAAAACTGTATAATTGTACTAAAAATAATGTAAATTGCTAGGTTATTAAAGAGTGGGTTGGCCATAATCAATGGCAATATTACAGGTCGTATGATTGTTTGCGCTCAGGCCTCAGCAGGCCTGTGCAAAGTAACAAGACGTTTAGTGCCCGTGCAAAGAAAAGTCAGAGGTCTTCACCCCCAGGGCGATTCTGGGTATAAAAGAACGTCTTGTTGAAAAGGCCTATTAGTATATAGTTTATAAGGGGACTGCCCCTGCCTTCGTATGTTGTGTACGTAAGCCTGCTAGCGCGAAAATCAAATCGACCTGTATTATCGCCCAAATAATTTAAGTAAAAAATTTAACAGCGTTGGTGGTGAGAATTTATAAAATGTTTGTTTAAGCAAACATTGCAATACGTTGACACTAATTCTATACTAGTGTCGCAGACAAAATTAAACGTTAAATTGCAAAAATTATTTTGAATCACGCAGTGACAAAATAAACATGTACCACCTTACGCCACCTAGCGACCAACGAATGAAATTTGATTATGTATACTTTATTTTTGTATGATTTTTCATATTTGCTAAACACGAATTTTGTCGACTCTTAATTTTGTGGGAAGGATAATGCCAAGCTATCAACAAAAAGTTGTTAAAATAGAGGAACCGATGTTTGAGTTTTGTTATAAAAACGGAAGAATTCCAAGTATGCATGCAGCGGGTTTCAGTGCTGCATGGCGTTGTCTTTGGACTGATTTAGTATTGGCTGTTGTTTGAAGCAGCGACATGAGAAGGACCACTACCACGTTTTCTGGGCTGCAGTGAAAGGCAATGTCAGTGAGAGATGAACATATCTCCATTCAGAGGGTCGCGAACTTCTTTCTTCAACATTTTAATATATCTAGTGGCCTGCATATATAATGTCTCCTATGAGGAAATCGCGAAGATGTTGGTGTTGTCTCCAACATCCTTCAAGATCTAGTGCTGATGCTAAACAAACCCACCGGAAAATACACAACGAACGAGTTTTAAGATATTTTGGTAATGTATTGTCAAATGGAATGCAAAAAAAGTTATGTAATAAGGTGTTCAATCAATCAGTCAGATGCCAAGGTCGGGTTCGAGCGTGCATGGGTAGATCTCCTATGAATGTCCAGGATTCAGCACCACACGAAAGAACGGAGATAATCAGCGCACGGTGCATAATTATTGATCTGTATTTTAGAGCTGATACGTATGTGACAAAAAGAGGGTTCACTATAGACAACACATGATACCGGCAGCTTTGGAGATGCGGGATATCATGTATTGGGTGGATGAACCATTGTTTGTTAATACCGAGCCTAGATAGGTGAAGGAGTCCACAAATTCAACATATATTCTCTTAGGAAGCGCAAACGTGGAGGAGTTGCCGGATCGGGAGTGACAGCCATGAGTTTAGTATGGTGTTGGTAACAATGAGAAATTCATGTTTATTACGACATCCAAAGTACATTAACAAAATGTTCTATTGTTTCTCACAAGTATTCGCCAATTAAATTAACACTGTAAGTCTGTCTTTGTGCAATTGTACATCAAGCAAGCTACTTAATAAACAATATGTATTTTCACATACATAATAAACGTAGAGTGAATGATGGTTGGTCTATAGTTTGTGCAAAATGCTTAATGCAGAAAACGTATGTATGGTATCATTAGGAGGAAAATATTTGTTACGAAAGTAAGAACAACCGCATTCCTATAATACTATATTGATTTAATATAAATAATAATGCTGGAAGCATCCAGACGCGTTCCAAACTTTACCTTTATGGGGTAGAATTTCAAAATATGTACCAACGCATGATTTATTTGTGACATTTCGAAGTTCGTCAATTCGATTTTTTATTTCTGGGAAGCAAAAAGGTTCTAGTAGGGAAGGTTGGGAGCCATGATCATAGGGAGCTTTGAGTCACCCCTGTAACTTTGTTAATACTTACCATACATATAGTTTTCCGAATTCTGTAGAAGCAGGTCATGCTACTGACAACTTCAAGGCCATTTGGATAATTACGGACGACTAACGGCGCGCAAAATCACGATTGTATGCGTTTTTTAACTGAAAAAAATGTTTGAGTAAATATTTCGTGTTTTGTTCTAAATGTAATGGTAATGCAATGTTGTTGTTAGTGGCATATTTATAAAAATGGATACATGTTCTGTCAATGCGTGAAACAGTTTTTTATATATGCTTTTCTAATTTTCGATAAAACTCGTTTTGCATGTAAATTTGTGATCAGGCATCCATGATCGAGCCAGTCAGTGCTGGGTCCGATGAGCCGGTTCGTGAATGCCAACATTAGACACCATTAGCTAACGCAATAAGCACAAACCTGACGCCAAAATCATACGCCGACCGCAAAGTTAATTGAGTTCTACGTCACAGCTTTTACGATCCAATCGGAGGTTTACGCCGGATCTGCCGTTCGACTTCGCGTATGAACGCCAAACATGGATATTTCGCGTAAGTACAAACGCCGACTTATGTCGTACATAAGTAGTCATGGTAATTCAAATGTAACTACACAGAGTAATAGCTACACCTTTTAGGAACACATGCTTATAAAGAAAGTTGACATATAAATTACATATATACAAGTTTGACGCCTTTAAAAAAGACCTACGACTTGCTTGTTTTCATCTGCAGCGACTCAATGAGGCGCAATAACAGTGCAATACACATTTATTTATTGGACCCCACTTGCTTAGCTTAGACTTATGCATGGCTAGGCGCACCTATATACCATATTGTAACACATGTCTATCTAATGTTTATTAAGCCCACACATATAGTTAGATGGCCTACTATGTATATTAACCTAAACTTATTTACTTATTTTGTAAACGTAGTTGAGTCGTTGGTTGCATTTTGGCTATGTTGCAATGTTGGCATATCACGTTTTTTGCAATTACGAAAATATATATCTTTAAACAGAAACCTAAGCATTGTATTTGGCGGTTTATATAAAATGTAGATTTATGGCCTATTTACGTTGCCGACTGGACTAGATGCAGACAGTTGATTTAACAAATTGTTAATGAAAAAAAATTATTGAGCAAAGTGCGCTAACCAGCTGTCAACCAGTGTCAGCTGTGACGTTTGTTTGCAATATGTTCCCGCTGTTCATATTTAATATTAAAAAAACAACGTTTATAACCATGTTACAAATGGTAACGTAACAATTACCCCGACCCCCTTCCCATCCCAGGCAACGTTTCGTCACATACACTCGCTACGCCTAAGCTTGACATAAATTTACTTTATGGATGGGCCTTAATACCTTAGACCAATAATTATTAAAGAAAATATTGTCCATTACGGTACCCCACGCTGTTGTATACAAACATCGTAATTAGGCTACGTTATTGCATAAAAGGACTCGAAACACAATTTTTTGTTTGCTTAGCCTAATCATACGAGCCGAAATGATTGCATTGGGGTTCGCGTTTGTCGTTCTTGCGTCCTAAATTCTACATTCCTGCGATTATCGATTGCGATAAAGGTTAAATAGTTCCGTTAACACATTTATACATATATCTATAATTTATGTTTCGTACATGCATTTTACTGTTAGTAACACGCAGAAAATCACTACATATGAGAAAACAATTACCTGCTGAAGCCGATCGTAAAACCGCTCACTGCGCGCTTAGCTAATGGTGTTTTCTTAAACGTCGGCGCGAGATCTGCGGTTTACTTCAAATTTGATGTCGCGTTCAGATTTGGCGTACGGTCGTGGCGCTTAATTGCGTTTGCTAATGGTCTCTATTGACTGGTACAAACCACATGCACAGTTGTTTGTATTCAATGGGGCATGCTGGTAGTGTTCATATATTTGTATATTACAATCCGTTAATGTTAGAATATCATAAATAAAACACTTCCCATAAACGCGGAATGCTACAATATCAAGTGTGACGAAGTATGTAATGAACAATGGATAAGCCGTAAAATCGCTTGGTAATTAACATATAATTTAGTTCTACATAATTATTATTAATTTCAAACGTTCGTTGAGCTAAATTATTATCACAAGAGGAGTAATGCATGAAAAGCCGGTTGCTTAGGACATCGATCTATTGTGTCAAAATCGTTTGTTATATATATAGTTGATTCCAGACCGGTTATTGAGCAATATGAGAGAACAACATCAATTAAAAGGTTGTTGTAAACAAGGAATGCGCCAACATCATGTATATATATAAATTATAATAAGCAGCAAATAGTCTGTGAGGTAACTTAGTTTTACGTAACGTATGCAAAAGAGTAATAATGCATGACATGCAGGTGTTTTAAAGTCTGAATATATTATCATCTTAATTTTAGTTATGACGAATAACTCGTAGCACATATACCAGATGTTTATTGTAATAGAAATAGTTAAACTCACTGATATATTTTAAATGTAAAAGCGTTTTTGTGGCTCAAGGGACCCCACGTTTGGGGTCCCTTGAGCCATTTCACATGCCTCCACTAATTTGCATATATTTAAAAATTGACGTATCCCAGCCTAACACATTTTACGACCCTGTTAGAAGACATACATATTTACACGATAGTGCAATTTTACTGTTAAAAACTGTATTATTTTTTATTGTCGCTAGTAGTAAAGGAGGTTAAGTACCGGGGATGGCGTCGCGCCGCGGTGCAAGTGCCATGTTAAGAGATAGGGATTTTGCACTTGCACCGTGGCGCGACAAAGTTAAGGATTATGCAAATGAGATGGTCACGTGGTATTGAATTGACCAATCAGGAGCGAGCTGGGCATTGTGGGCGTGGCTAATTATGCAAATGACCTTATATGGGTGGTCAAGGTCAAAGGTCAAGGTCAAGTACCCGGATGTAGGTCAAGGAGCGCCCCCTGGCGGATAGTTGGTGAACTAAAATATTTCCCACCAAAAATTATTTCCCACCACAACTAGAATAGCGCCATCTAGCGGATAGTTGGTGAACTAAAATATTCCCCGCCAAACTAGATAGCGCCACCTAGCGGAACTTTTCGCGACTAAATTATTTCCCGCCAAAACTATAAAAGCGCCCCTGGCGGATAGTTGGTGAATTAAAATAGCTCCCCCTGGCGGATAGTTGGTGAACTAAATATTTCCCGCCAAAAACCGAAATAGCGCCCCCCTGCCGGATAGTTGGTGAACTAAAATTATTTCCCGCCAAAAAATGTGTCTCCAAAACTATAAAAGCGCCCCCTGACGGATAGTTGGTGAATTAAAATAGCTCCCCCTTGTGGATAGTTGGTTAACTATAACAGCGCCACCTAGCGGATAGATGATGAACTAAATCAGCGCCACCTAGCGGAATTTTGGGGGAACTAAAATAGGTTGACCCGCGGCGCCCCTATCGGTATTTTTCGGAACTAATTATGCAAGTGGTGCCATCTTGTGGACAAGTTGTGAAGTAAATGTAGGAGTACTGCAAATATTCGTGTCTCTTGCACGCTTGCGTGCAATAGAGCCCCCTGACGGATACATCACGAACTACAAACATCATCCCCTAGTGGACAAATGTTCGTTCGGTACGACCACGTGACCTTTATGTTCTGTCGAACTGTTATAAAAGGCCTGCGTCTGTTTTTTTGTGGTCATAATATCTTACATTTTGGAAGATGAACAACATGGCTAGTGATGACGTCCGACAAGGGATTTTGCTACCGAAGGCGCAGCCTTCTCCGGCTACGGGACCACTCGATCTCTCGACCCCGACAATCAACCCGGACCAACAACCAACGACCAGTTCAACGACCAGTCCGACGACCAGTTCAACGACCAGTTCGACGACCAAACCAATTTCGTCTCTGTCATCAGCTCCGTCAACCGACCCAATCATCAACCTGACATCGTCACCTCCGACGAAGCGTCAGAAGCTGTTGCCTCGTTATACTTGTTGTATGTGTGGCAGTACCTTCAAGTATAAAGGAAATCGGCCCGCTCATGTGAAGCAGGGCTGCTGTCAAAGGAAGCAAGATAAACAGCGGCGACGTAAAGAACAACTTGAAGAACAGCTTGAAGAACAACTTGAAGAGATAACAGTAAGCTTCAATTTTTCATAGTGTTCAAATGGTATTCATGCTATTTTGTTAGAACATTGTCAAAAGAACATAATATTATATTTTTTCTTATACATACCAGTTGACCATTCATTATTAAGCTCATTCCTTCACTGTTTCAGCGTATCATCAACCTGACATCGTCACCTCCGACGAAGCGTCAGAAGCTGTTGCCTCGTTATACTTGCTGTATGTATGGCAGTACCTTCAAGTATAAAGGGAATCGGTCCGCTCATGTGAATCAGGGCTGCTGTCAAAGGAAGCAAGATAAACAGCGGCGACGTAAAGAACAACTTGAAGAGATAATAGTAAGTTTCAATTTATCATAGTGTTCAAATGTTATTCATGTCATTTTGTTAGAACATTTTTCAAAAGACCATAATATTATATTTTTTCTTATACATATCAGTTGACCATTCATTACTAAGCTCATCTCGTTACTGTTTCAGCGACAAGAAAAGGAGGGCATCGCTACTGCTGACAGTGTTCCAACTACCTCTGCGTCACGAAAACGTCGACGGTCACTGTCATCTTCAGCATCACCATCTGTCAACCGACCACCATCACAGTTGTACCACGATAGTACTATGCCTAACGTCATCCTCGAATCACACATCACGTCCATGAACTCAGACCAATTAGATGGTGAAAGACTGTTTGAGTGTTTTGTTAGACGCAGGTGTGAAACTATCCGACGTGACAGTCGAACAGTTGTGTAATATCAATACTTGGTTGCAAGAATCCGTTTCGAAACAGTGGCGAAACACTATGAAACATATGGTTCTTGCAGTTATGGAGCGTGACATGTAAATACGTTTGTGTTGTTCACGAATAAACTGTGCAAACCTCATCTTGTGTCTTTTTCATAGTGTAATGCAAAGCATATGTTGGGAACCTTACTAATAGTCTTACACTTCACAAGTATGTCTGTGTAGTTCAGTAGAGATGATAGCCACTTATGTCTGTGTAGTTCAGTAGAGATGATAGCCACTTATGTCTGTGTAGTTCAGTAGTTCAGTACAGATATGTTAACCACTCATGTCTGTGTAGTTCAGTACAGAGATGTTAATGTACTCAGACCAACTAGTGGTGCAAACGAAACACTATGCTTTGACCAACACACGGCACGAATCGGACTCAGACCAACTAGTTGCGTAAACGAAACAGAAACTTAACCGATTACGCTGCACAAATTGAACTCAGACCAACTAGTTGCGTAAACGAAACAGAAACTTAACCGATTACGCTGCACAAATTGAACTCAGACCAACTAGTGGTGCAAACGAAACACTATGCTTTGACCAACACACGACACAAATCGAACTCAGATCAACTAGTTGCGTAAACGAAACAGAAACTTAACCGATTACGCTGCACAAATTGAACTCAGACCAACTAGTGGTGCAAACGAAACACTATGCTTTGACCAACACACGACACAAATCGAACTCAGATCAACTAGTTGCGTAAACGAAACAGAAACTTAACCGATTACGCTGCACAAATTGAACTCAGACCAACTAGTGGTGCAAACGAAACACTATGCTTTGACCAACACACGACACAAATCGAACTCAGATCAACTAGTTGCGTAAACGAAACAGAAACTTAACCGATTACACTGCACGATTTGAACTCAGACCAACTAGTTGGACAAACGAAACACTATTCTTTGACCAACACATGTCACAAATTTAACTCAGATCAACTAGTCACACAAACGAAACACTATGCTTTGACCAACACGCTGAACGAATCGAACATCGAACTCAGACCAACTAGTTGTGCAAACGAAACACTATGCTTTGACCAACACGTGTCACGAATTGGACTTAGATCAACTAGTTGTACAAACGAAACACTATGCTTTGACCAACACGTGTCACGAATTGGACTTAGATCAACTAGTTGGACAAACGAAACACTATGCTTTGACCAACACGTGTCACGAATTGAACTCAGACCAACTAGTTGCACTAACGAAACACTATGCTTTGACCAACACGTGTCACGAAAACGAAACACTATGCTTTGACCAACACGTGTCACGAATTGAACTTAGATCAACTAGGCACATCACACGAGACTATGACCGAGATTTGTCACGAGACTTCGGATGCACGTCACACGAGAGTACCGACGAGACAAGAGACGAGACTATGACCGATATATGTCACGAGACTACGGATGACACATCACACGAGACTACGGATGACACATCACACGAGATTACGGACGAGATATCACACGAGAATACCGTCGAGACAAGAGACGAGACTATGACCGAGATATGTCACGAGATTACGGATGACACATCACACGAGACTACGGATGACACATCACACGAGAGTACCGACGAGACAAGAGACGAGACTATGACCGAGATATGTCACGAGACTACGGATGACACGAGACTACGGATGATACATCACACGAGAGTACCGACGAGACAAGAGACGAGACTATGACCGAGATATGTCACGAGACTACGGATGACACATCACACGAGACTACGGATGACACGTCACACGAGAGTACCGACGAGACAAGAGACGAAACTATGACCGAGATATTTCACGAGACTTCGGATCACACGAGACTACGGATGACACATCACACAAGAGTACCGACGAGACACGAGTTATACAAACGAAACACTATGCTTTGACCAACACGTGTCACGAATTGAACTCAGACCAACTACGAATTGAACTCAGACCAACTAGTTGTGCAAACGAAACAGAAACTTAACCGATTACGCTGCACAAATTGAACTCAGACCAACTAGTTGTACAAACGAAACACTATGCTTTGACCAACACGTGTCACGAATTGGACTTAGACCAACTAGTTGGACAAACGAAACACTAAGCTTTGACCAACACGTGTCACGAAAACGAAACACTATGCTTTGACCAACACGTGTCACGAATTGAACTTAGATCAACTAGATACATCACACGAGACTATGACCGAGATATGGCACGAGACTTCGGATGACACGTCACACGAGAGTACCGACGAGACAAGAGACGAGACTATGACCGAGATATGTCACGAGACTACGGATGACACACCACACGAGACTTCGGATGACACGTCACACGAGAGTACCGACGAGACAAGAGACGAGACTATGGACGAGATACACCACAATAGACGGGTTATCGCGTGAGATTCCACCACCACCACCACAATTCCGCCACAATAGACGGGTTATCGCGTGAGATCCCACCACCACCACCACCACAATTCCGCCACAATAGACGGGTTATCGCGTGAGATTTGCTTCAGAAGCAAAGCAAAGCAAATAGACGGGTTATCGCGTGAGATTTGCTTCAGAAGCAAAGCAAAGCAAAGCAAATAGACGGGTTATCGCGTGAGATTTGCTTCTGAAGCAAAGCAAAGCAAAGCAAATAGACGGGTTATCAAAGCAAAGCAAAGCAAATAGACGGGTTATCAAAGCAAAGCAAAGCAAATAGACGGGTTATTAAAGCAAAGCAAAGCAAATAGACGGGTTATCAAAGCAAAGCAAAGCAAATAGACGGGTTATCAAAACAAAGCAAAGCAAATAGACAGGTTATCGCCAAAGCAAAGCAAATAGACGTCATCATACACACAACACACATGACGAGACAAGAGACGAGACTATGGATGACACATCACACGAGACTACGGATGACACATCACACGAGAGTACTGACGAGACAAGAGACGAGACTATGTCCGAGATATGTCACGAGACTATGGCCGAGATATGTCACGAGACTATGACCGATATATGTCACGAGACTATGGCCGAGACTACGGATGACACATCACACGAGAGTACGGACGAGACAAGAGATATGCTACGAGACTACGGATGACACATCACACGAGACTACGGATGTCACATCACACGAGAGTACGGACGAGACAAGAGATACGCCACGAGACATTCAAAGAGGTGACCATCATGGTTTCCGACGCCACTCAACGGACACCAATGTAATTAGTCAGAGTATAGCCATCTATCGAACATGATAGTTCTCTATTCGTTGACACACATATTCGTTGGGAATAGCGGAAGCGTAGAGGCCGCCATGCCAGGTCGCCATGATATTCAATTAACTTCCGGTACTACGTTACTTCCGGCGTAGCGTCCCTAGTAGAGGCCGCCATGACAGTCAAGTGACTTCCGGTACCACGTCACTTCTGTCGTAGAGACCCCTAGTGGATAATCGGAGTACTACGTCACACACGACCATAGCAAGCGAATTTGAAAACTGCTACGATCGAAAACGACTGTGATCTCATTTGCATAATCAATCAGACCGAACGTACATCACGTGACTTCCCTTAACACAAAAACTGTGCACGTTCCTGAGACAGGCGACATCTGATGACCCCCAACGGATAGCAGTGTAACTACTCAGAATAACGTCAACTACCGGCCATGATATATCTCTATTCGTTGACACACTTCCGGGAATACCGGAAGCGTAGAGGCCGCCATGACAGTCAAGTAACTTCCGGTGCGACGTCACTTCCGACGTGTCGTCCCTAGTAGAGGCTGCCATGACAGTCAAGTAACTTCCGGTTGTTGTTTAAATTTTCGCGAGGTTAACCCCAACTTTGTTTCTCTAGCTAACCTAATTAGATATTTTAACCGCTAGATGGCGCCACCACGTGACGTAGTACTCCGATTATCCGCTAGGGGGCGCTACGCGGAAGTGACGTCGCACCGGAAGTTACTTGACTGTCATGGCAGCCTCTACTGGGGACGACACGTCGGAAGTGACGTCGCGCCGGAAGTTACTTGACTGTCATGGCGGCCTCTACGCTTCCGGTATTCCCGGAAGTGTGTCAACGAATAGAGATCTATCATGGCCGGTAGTTGGCGTTATTCTGAGTAGTTACATTGCTATCCGTTGGGGCCATCAGATGTCGCCTGTCTCATGAACGTGCACAGTTTTTGTGTTAAGGGAAGTCACGTGATATACGTTCGGTCTGATTGATTATGCAAATGAGCTCACGCCGAAAACTAGTGTATATACTGTGCTTCCGACGATTCTGGTCTTTCCTTTTTCGACTCTCGAGAAGGTCGTATCGTATCTGGTCGCTCGCACTATTTGAAAATACGGAATTGTTACGTTGAAAAGACGGCTGCTTCATATACATATGTTTTCCATTAAAAGAAGCGATACCTCATACGAGTCCTATGGTTGCTTCGTTGGACGTGAATCCGAACAGTTGATCGTCTCTTGACATGAAGGTATGTGATGTTTGGCACCTCATTGAATGAAGTCCTGTCAGGTGGTTGTCCTTACATGTTATTGACATAGTCGTTTTCGATCGTGGCAGTTTTCAAATTCGCTTGCTATGGTCGTGTGTGACGTGGTACTCCTATTATCCACTAGGGGTCTCTACGCCGGAAGTGACGTGGTACCGGAAGTCACTTGACTGTCATGGCGGCCTCCACTAGGGACGCTACGCCGGAAGTAACGTAGTACCGGAAGTTATTTGAATGTCATGGCGGCCTCTACGCTTCCGCTAGTCCCAACGAATATGTGTGTCAACGAATAG